>PVJN01033747.1:0-14791 GCA_004026805.1 Lasiurus borealis | reverse complement strand
CCCGGCCTGCGGACCCAAGGGTCCCGGGTTCGGTTCTGGGCAGGGCACAGGCCCGGGTTGCGGGCTCGATACCCCGTGGGGGGGAGGGAGCGTGCGGGAGGCAGCGGGTCTGTGATCCCCTTTCGTTGTTGATGTTTCTCTCCCTCTCCCTCTCCCTTCCTCTCTGAGGTCAGCACGAACAGATGAAAAATAAAGAGAAGCTGCAGACACCACAGCACGGTGCGGACCGCTGAGCTGAGCTCCCTCAAGAGGAAGGAGGGCCGAGACCGGTTTGGCTCAGTGGACAGAGCGTCGGCCTGCGGACTGAAATGTCCCAGGTTCGATTCCGGTCGGGGGCATGTACCTTGGTTGTGGGCACATCTCCACTGTGGGGCGTGCAGGAGGCGGCTGATCGATGTCTCTCTCATCGATGTTTCTGACTTTCTATCCCTTTCCCTTCCTCTCTGTAAAAAATCAATAAAATATATTAAAAAAAAAAAGAGGAAGGAGGGTGGGGGATCTGCCTCGGCCGCGGGGGTGCTTTGGGGCGCTGCCTGGCCAGGGCACCCTGAGCCGGGCCTGTGGGCAGAGGCCCCTCCAGCTCGGAGCCGGCAGCAGCGGCAGCGGCGGATGGTAGTTATGGCAACTGCGGCTTCGTCAGCGAGACGGGGTCACCGTGCAGCCCCCGGAGGGACGCGGACAGCCGAGCGGCGGGGAGCAGGCGGCGTGACCTCTCCGAGGAAACGCCTGTTAATTACCGTTTTACGGCGTCGCAATTAGCTCCCTAATCACCTGTGCCGACGCGGCGGGCGGAGAGAGGCCGCGGTAACGGGGCTCCGGGGACGGGCGCTCTCTGCGTGTCAGCGGCTCCACACCAAGTGCTGGCCGGGGGCCGGGCAGGGCCTGGGGGTGAGGACACCCTCCCTCCTCTTCCTCCTTCTCCTCTTCTTCCTCCTCCTCCTCCTCCTGGGGTGGACGTGGGGCCGGGACCCCGCTCCTCAGCCGCCGCCGCCCCGGTCCCGGGCAAAGGGCCTGGCCTGTCCAGCTGATGCCCAGACGCCCAAGGCCACGGTCACGGGGAGAGCGCCCCGTGTCCCGAGGGGACAGGAGGAGGGCCCCCTGTGTCCGCCCCTCCCCGGAGGCGTCTGTCCCCGGTGTGGGCGCGGTGACCCTCTGAAAGGCTCGTCCCTCAGGCGCAGTCACGTCACCTGCCAGGGAGCCGGACGGAACCCCAGGGCCCCTGCCCCCGTGCCTCTCCCCAGGATCCTGGAGCCTCTCCACTCGGGGGTCCCCAAGGAGCTGCTGGCGGGGGGTGGGAGAGGGAGTGAGGCTGGATGGGTGTGGGTCCCAGGCACCTGCCCTCTGGCCGCACCCCCGTGGCCACAGGACACAGAGGCAGGTGCTCCAGGTCCCAGACCAGGCCCGGCGGCGGGAAGGAGATGCGGGTGCTCCCTCGGACCCCACTATCTGTGCGCCACCTCCCCACGGCTTCTCCCCCTCCCTGGAGCCCCCAGAATGCGGGCAGCTGCCAGGCAAGGAGCCCATGTCCTGGATAGTGGGTGGTGTAGCCTCGGGGATCTGGCTCTGGGCAGACGCACCCCGGACACCCCAAGGTTTGAGTTCACCCCCACCCCCGCTGTGCTGGCCCTGGGAGGGAGCCCCCCTCGGCGGGCCGACCCCTGGACAGGGCACGGGGCGCAGATCGCCCTCGGGAACTCGGATCCGGGGCTGCCCTGCCGCAGCTAACGAGGCAATTAGCATTCAACGTGCCGTCGCCCGAGAGCCGAGGAAATGCCCGCAGGTCCCGCGGCGCCGCGCCGGCTTTATCGGCCGGATCGGTGAGCGGCGAAGGGCACCTTGGTTGTCCGAGGCCCTGACAGCGGCGGGTGCTCGCGGCTCCCATCGGAGGCCGCGCAGAGCCACCCGTTCCACAAAAGAGGAGGGAAACAGGGGGACCGGCTGCAGACCCTGCCTGGGAGGGTTTCCTTCGTTAAAAAAAAAAAAAAAAAAAGGCCTGGCCCGTGTGGCTCAGTGGTGAGCATCGACATAGGCACCAGGAGGTCAGGGTTCCATTCCTGGTCGGGGCACAGCCCGGTTGTGGGCTCCGTCCCCAGTGCGGGCCGTGCAGGAGGCAGCGGGTCCATGATTCTCTCTCCTCATGGATGTTTCTCTCTCTCCCTCTCCGTCTCTGACATCAACACAAACGTATTTATAAAAAGCTGCAGTGCCCTGGCCAGGGCGGCTCAGTGGATAGAACATCAGCCTGCGGACTGAAGGGTCCCAGGTTCGATTCCAGTCAAGGGCATGTGTCTCAGTTGCGGGCACATCCTCAGTAGGGAGTGTGCAGGGGGCAGCAGATGGATGTTTCTAACTTTTTATATATATATATTTTACTGATTTTTCACAGAGAGGAAGGGAGAGGGATAGAGAGTTAGAAACATTGATGAAAGAGAGACATCCATCAGCCACCTCCTGCACGCCCCCTACTGGGAATGTGCCTGCAACCAGGATACATGCCCTTGACCAGAATCGAACCTGGGAACTTTCAGTCCACAGGCCGACGCTCTATCCACGGAGCCACACCGGTTTCGGTGGATGTTTCTAACTCTCTGTCCCTCTCCCTTCCTCTCTGTAAAAACAACAACAACAATAAAATAAAACAAACAAACAAACTCCGCAGAGCAGCGAGCCTTGCTCCGTGCCCCCTGCAGTTCCCGGGTTAAGTTTCCGGACCCGACAGTCAGAGGTTGCAGGAACCAAGGGGCCTGGCCAGCCCGACCCGGTGTGTCCCCCCATCGCCCCGGCAACGACCAGCACGGGCACGGGGGCCCACGGGCCTAAAGGACCGGGTCTCGGCCGACACCCCCCGGCAGCAGGAGCATGAAAAGGACCGCTCTACAGCCGTGGCGGGAACGACGGCAGGTTAAGGGACTGGAAGCAAAAACCACCGGAATAGAAACCCCTGTGCTCTGTTCCCAGAACCTGTCCGGACGGACGAGACCCGGCGGCTGAGCACACGGCCGGGCGTCGGGAGCCTCAGAGACACGGGAGCGCCCCCTCGGCCAGGCAGCACCCACTGGCGGAGCCGGACCTGGCGGGTGGCGGGGGCCCGGGCAGCCCCGGGGGAGGGCAGGGCCAGCGCTGGGCACCCGCCGTCCACACCAAGGGCCGGGCCTGGTCTCCGTCACCCGCGTTAGACTGGCGTCCGTGGGCGGGCGGAAGGCGGGCTCCCAGGCCCGGTCCCCTCCCGCAGAGCTGCCAGCCGCTGACCGGTCAGCCCCGGTGCACCCCCTGCAGCCCCGGAATCCCAACGCCCCATCTGCCGGACGAACGGCGCTGTGGCCTGGCACGGCTCGCCCCACTGTGGGCATCAGGCCTGCGGGCTAAGGACCCGGCCTAGGTGCCCAGGCCTCCAGGACGGGCAGCCCCAGCCTGGCGTCCCACCCCCCGCACGGCCCTGGGCCCCGAATCCCTGGACGTCCCGCCTCCCAGCTCCCCTGTGCCTGGTGCTGGGCGCCTGCCCTCACCCACACGCCCCCTCCCTCCCAGGCCGCGCTGGCTGCACTCACCCGGGGCGTCTCCCTGGCCACACGAGGCGTCCGGGGCCCGGGCACCCTCCAGGCCGGCCAGGGGGTAGGCGATGCACTGGAACCCGCTGTGGACGGAGGGGGGCAGGCTGGGCTCCGTGTGGCGCCGGCTGGGGGATCCCTGGTGGTGGGAACGCGGGGCCGGGGGCACCCCAGGGAGGGGAAGGGCCCGGCTGCCCCGAGATGAGGAGGGGGAGGGGCGGGGAGGGGCGGGTCTGGCTTTGGGACCACCTGAGGCCCCACCTCCCCCGCCCGCCCGCCGGTGCCCCTGCGTGCCCGGGCCTTTGCCCCCCTCCCCGAGCGGAGCGTGTCTGCCGGTCGGTCGCTGTGTGTCCGGTGCTGGGTGGGAGGGAGTGGAGGGGGGCCCCGGGAGCATTCTGGTCGTCCCCCTCCCCCCCAGGCTGAGGGGACCCCGCCCCCCCCAGCGCTCACTCACAACGGGGTCTGGATGGGCGCCCCCGGCCGGCCCGCGTCCACGGTGAAGAAGCTGACCTCGGAGTAGGCCGGCAGCTGCACGTACCGGACGCCCGCCGCGATCCTCAGGACCCGGCCGTCCTCGCCTGGGAGGGCGGGGAGATCGGGGGACCAGTCGGGCCTGGCTCGGGGAGGAGGGGCGTTGATACCGGCCGAGGGCCCTTTCTGGGTGTGGGGGGGTGGGGGTGGGGGGTCGGTGTCCGGTTGGCGCTGTGATGTGGTGACGGTTGCCTGACTGCGGATTCACTAACGTTTGCGGAGAACCGTGGGGTCGTGAACGCAGGTGAGGTTTACGGTGTGTGAGCGACACCGCCGTGAAGCTGTTCAGGAAGCCAATGTGGCGAAATGCATGCGGTGCCCACTACCCCCTGCTCCTCGGCGTCCTGGTTAACGCCCGTGGAGCCCGGCCGGCGTGGCTCTGTGGCTGAGCAGTGACCAAGGAACCAGGAGGTCAGGGTTCGATTCCAGGTCAGGGCACACGCCCAGGTGTGGGCTCGATCCCCGGTAGGGGGCGTGCAGGAGGCAGTGGATCCCTGATTCTCTCTCATCACGGATGTTTCTCTCTCTCTCTCTCCCTCTCCCTTTCTCTCTGTCATCAATCTATATACATAAAAGCATAAGGGACCGTCCGACCTTCTGACCACCTGACCCGTTGCTAGGAAACTCCCTGACCACCGGGGGCAGGCTCAGTGCAGGAGCTGCCGAGCTGTGGTGACTTGGAACTGCGGTTCTCGGTGACACAGCGGGAACCAGAGAGGAGGGAGCCTGATTCCCAGGTGCGTCACCCGAGATCTGCCCTCTCGCAATCCGGGACCCCTTGGGGGATGTCGGAGAGCCGGTTTCAGTCCCATCCTCCCGACAGGCCAGGCCGAGGGGCCTGCCGGAGGGACCCGCTCGCTCTGCAGCCGGCTGGGGAGGGACCGCGGGAGGCTCACTCCGGGGCGTGTCCGGCCCATCTCGCTCAGTCCCGCCTGCCTGCCGGCCACCTCCTCTTTAATTTCCTGTCAATGTGCCCGAACCCGTGCCCTCGGCCTCTAGTAAAAAATATATATATATTTTAAAAACCTTGTTGAGCTAAGGCAAGCGGGACGTCAGGAATCCTGTGGGGTCATTAACGGGTCCTGCTCCCCGCACCCCCCACCCCGTGTCTCAGGTGGGAAGTGGGCCTTCCCTCCCCGCCTCCCCCCTGGGCTGACGTCCGGGAAGAGCAGCAGGACGGGGGGGTGTGGGGGGGGAGCTTGACTCCCTGCCAGGCGAGGCCTCCCCTCCTGGCCCGACCGGCCCACGCAGAAGCACCCAGCATCACACACGCACACACACTCACACACTCACACACACACGCAAACGCACACGCACACGCGGCCTCGTCGTGCTCACCGTCGGCCAGCGCCCCGTTGTCCTGCAGCAGCTGCACCTGCACCGTGAAGGCGGAGCCCCAGGCCACGTCCATCACCTCGGGGCCCACAATCACGGTCCTCACGGCTTGTCCTGGGCGAGAGCGGAGGGGTGCTGGGTGCCTGACGTGAGCTCCAGGTGGGTGACACCCTGACGGCTTCCGCACCCCAAGGGCTCCTCCTACCGGTCACACGCAGACGCAGAGGCAAGTCCCTGACCCCCACCTCGTGGGGGAGGGCGGGGGCTGAGGCGTCCCGAAGGTGGTGCCCCTTCCCAGGGTTGGGGCTGTGGCAGGAGCTGGGGCTGGAGCAGGGGCAGGGCAGGGGCTGAGGGTGGGGCTGGGGCTCGGGCTGGGGGCAGGGGTGTGTGTGTTCTCCAGGCCGTGACTCTTTGGAGCAACCCATTTCAGAACCAAATGGGCCGCAGTGCCGCCAGGCGCTGGGGGAGCGGGTGCAGGGTCTGGGCACACACACACTGGCCCCCCAGCCCCCCTCCCGCCTGGACCCCTGCGTCCGAGGGCGGCTTGGCGTGGGCGGGTCCCCTGCACGGACCCTCTGGGGTCTGCCCCCCTGGCACAGCCCCGGCGCTGGGGCTGCGGGCAGGGACCAGGGTCTGGCAGAGCCGGCCGGGGGCTCACAGAGGAAGCGAGCAGGGCCCGGGGTGGGGGTGGTGGGCCTTTGGGGTGCGCCCAGCAGGGGGACTGACCCAGAGCCCACTTGGGGGGGGCGGGAAGTGGGGGCGGTCGCCAGCCCGAGACCCATCGGGGGAGATGAGGCTGCGTCCCGCCCAGGGATTCGGCCAGGACCCCGGTTTGGGGTGGAGGGACCCGGATTCTGTCCCGAGGCGATGTGACTAAGGACCTGAGGCGGGGGCCCCGCAGGGCCAGGCTCCGCTGGAGGCTCCGTTGAGGGTGCCTGAGCTGGGCCCCGGCCCTGGCTGTGGGTGCCCGGTACCCCAGGGGTCCGCCGTCCCCCTGGCCCCGGCATGTCCTTCCCAGGCCCCAGGCCCCTGCCCAGCTCTGCGGTGCCCCGGTGGCTGGGTCAGGGGTACTGGTGCCCGTGTCCTCTCCCCGCCAGGGGCTCCAGAGCCCCTAAGGGGTGGGGGTCACCCTCCTTCGGTTGGGGCCACTTTAATGCTCAGGGCGCAACACGGGAGGCGGCAGCCCCCAGAGGAGCCCCACCCCCAGAGGAGGCCCCGCGGGCCCCTGGCCACCTGTGCTCCCGGGACTGGACGGGGCTGTGGGTGCAGACGCTCAGGGCTGTGGGTGGGGGACCCTGGGATCAGGAGGGCCCAGCGCTGGAGGCCCCGCCCACACAGGCCCCCTCGGGTGCAAAGCCTGACGGGGCCGGAGCCCTGGGAGCCGCGGGGAGCGTTTCCTTAAAAATATACATTTTATTCATTTTTCACCGAGAGGAAGGGAGAGGGATAGAGAGCCAGAAACACCGATGGGAGACAGACATGGATCAGCTGCCTCCTGCACGCCCCCCACTGGGGATGTGCCCACCGCCAAGGTCCATGCCCCTGACCGGAATTGAACCCGGGACCCTTCAGTCCTCAGGCCGATGCTCTATCCGCTGAGCCACATGGGTCCCGGTGAGCGGGGAGCGTTTTCTAGGGGGGTTTTGGCTCCCACTTCAGCCAGGCCCCCGGCTCCTCCCCGTGATGGGCCAGGGCCCCCGGGGAAGCTCACCAGGCCCGGGGGAGGGGGTGGAGGATCTGGGAGAGGTGAGGGAGGGGAGGAGGGGACACTCACCCACCGGGTGGCCGCTGACCCACATGCCCCTGTAGACGACCCCGGAGCAGTGGGCCAGGCCGCCCAGGCCGCTGAGGACGTCGCTGTGCCACTGGCCCTGCGGGGACCGGGGAGCGGGCGCGGGGTGAGGGGCCGCTGTCCGGCGACACCCTCCTCCCTGCCCACCGACAAGGCTGCAGCGGGTCCCCAGGCCCCGGCCCGCCTGGGCAGCAGCTGGGCGCTGCGCGTGGGCAGAGCCGGGCTGCCCCCTGGTGGCGAGTGGAGAGGCGGCAGGCACCCGTGAGCCCGGCCTTTGCAGGAGCGAACGTTTGCGGGGGAGGCTAGAGGGGGTCCTGGCCCAGCGTGCCCGGGCTGGGGGTGGGGTGGGCGGCAGGACCATGGCGAGGTGAGGCGGGGGGGTCCGGGGCCGAGGGAGGACCAGGTTCCGGGAGCAGAGCTCTTCCCGGCGCCCGCCCTGCGGGTCCCCCTCCGCCAGCTCCGGCCCGGCCTGCCCTTCCCCACGGTGCTCCCAGTCACCACTCGGGGTTCAGTCCCCCTCACCCCCGGCGACACCCGAGGAGGCAGGCCTGCAGCCACCCGCTGCGCCTCCTCCACACGCAACCCCGATGCCCGGGCACGGGGGCTGCCCGGCTCCGGTGGCACACGGGCCCTGGGCCTGAGCCTCCTCGCCCAGGTGTCGCCCTAAAACCGGGGGAGGCGCTTTCCGCAGTGGTGGGGGGAGGGGCGGGGGAGAGGGGAGAGACGGGCACCCGCACGCCCCCAGCCCTGCAGCCCGGCCGGAGCCTCCCATTGCACACGCGTCCCAGGGCCGGGCCCGGAGGAGCAGAACCGGGGGTGGGTTCCGGCACCGGGAGAGGGGTGTGGGTGTAGGTGTGGGTTCCGGCGCCCGAGGGACCCAGGGCTGTGAGCTCTGAGCCTCGGTCGATGGCCAGTGAAGAGGGGACAGCGGCCCCCACCTCCCGGGGGAGCTGTGGCAGGAGTGCGGGGGGCAGGGGGGCCCGTACCTCGTAGGTGGAGCCGTCCGCGCAGCGCAGCACCCCGTGGCCGTGCCGCTGGTCCCGCACCCAGTCGCCCTCGTACTCGTCACCGTTCCTGAGGGCATGGGGGGGCCGGTCTCAGGCTGGGAGCCGGGGGGCGGGGCCCGACTCACCCGCTCCCCTGACCGTGGGCTCCGCACCCCACGGGCACTGCAGAAGTGGGCGCTGACCGACGCCCGGGGCTGGGGGCTGGGCGCTCGGCAGGTGCGGTGGCAGCCCGGGCCTGAGAGCACATGGCCACCCCCCACCCCGTGTGGGACTCAGCCCCCCAGGTGTGAGGACTCAGCCCCCCAGGTGTGAGGGCTCAGCCCCCCAGGGGTGCGGGACTTGGGGAGGACAATAGGGAGGAGAAGGGGGAGGTGACCCCACAAATCCCAGTGGCAGATTTTGGATGAGAAACTGTGGCCCCAGGAGGTGAGGTCAGGAGGTCAGGAGGTCAGGAGGCGGCGTCCAGCCAGCGGCCGCGGGAGAAAGGCCTCTGAGGGCCGCACGCCCCCCTCCCCCGCCCACGGGCTCCACGGCGCAGAGCCACGGGCCCCCCGCGCGGCGGCCAGCGGTCAGCGGTCAGCGGCCGGGCAGCGCAGCCCACCCGCCCCACCCCGAGGGGAGGCCCCCGCACGGCGGCCAGCGGTCAGCGGTCAGTGGCCGGGCGGCGCCCCCCCACCCGCCCCGAGGGGAGACCCCCGCGCGGCGGCCAGCGGTCAGCGGTCAGCGGCCGGGCGGCGCAGCCCCACCCGCCCTGAGGGGAGGCCACTCACGGGAAGGCCATGTGCCCGCGGCCGTGGCGCTTGTTGTTGTGGAACGCCCCCCGGTACACGCGCCCGTCCGCGTCCGCGAGGCACCCGTGTCCTGGGGGCGGGAGGCGGGGCTCCAGCACCGGGCGGGGCTGGGGCCCGGGGCCGGGTGTGTGAGGGGGGGCACCGGCAGCCTTCAGTGGCTCTGGGTGCAGCTCCCCGAGGCGGGGGGAGGGGCGCGTGGAGACAGACGCACCTGCGTGTGTGTGTGTGTGGGGGGCAATGCTACACGCCCCGACCCGCTTGTGGGCATGTGTGTGCACGTGTGTGTGTGTGTGTGCATGTGTGTGTGCACGTGGCAAGGCCTGTGCCATTCTCAGGGCCTCGCCTCAAGGCCGAGGAGACCCCGTGGGGACGCGGCTGCGTGAGGTTCCGGGTTTTCGGGTTTGGACAGTCAGCTGTGCGGGCCCTTCCTGCTGCTGTGGTTTGTTTGTTAAAAGTGTGTCTTTATTGACTTCAGAGAGGAGGGGAGAGGAAGAGAGAGAGAGAGAGAGACATCGCTGATGAGAGAGAAGCCTGGACAGGTGCCTCCTGCGCGCTCCCCTCCTCTCCTCGCCCGGGGATGGAGCCCGCAACCCAGGCCTGTGCCCTGACCGGGGATCGGGACTCGAACCCTGACCTCCTGGCTCACAGGCCGACCTCAGCCGCTGAGCCCCGCCAGCCTCGCCCACAGCCCACCTGCCGGCCCGGGGCGGTGAGCAGGACGTGACCGGGCCCAGGCCTCAGGGGTGCTGGGGCATCTGGCCTTCGGGAGTCCCGGGTCCAGCCACCGTGGCCGCAGCCGCCTGCAGACCCCACGCGAGGCCAGAAGCCCTGGCAGGCTGAGCCCAGGCCGACCTCTGACCCGGGGTTGCAAGCAAGCAAGGGAAGAGGGGGTTGACCCGGCCACTAGGTTTGTTTTGTGTTAACCCTCACCCGAGACTGTGTCCCACAGACTGAGAGATCGGGGGGCAGGGAGGGGGAGCACAGAGAGAGGGGCGTCGATGGGAGAGGCACAGGGCTGGCTGCCTCCTCAGCCACCCCGACCAGGGCCCGGGGTGGGGCCTGCAGCCCAGGTACGTGCCCTCGGCCGGGATGAAACCCGGGACCCTTCACTCCTCAGGCCCATGCTCTGCCCAGTGAGCCAAACTGGCCAGGGCTGGGCCACGAGGTTTTGGGGGGTTGGTCACACAGCGGTGGTTGGCGTCACAGGCACAGCCTCCCCCCTGACCCCCCCCCCCACTGCGCCAGCCACGGCTCCTCCCCTCCCCACAGTCACGCTGGGGCTGGGGCTGCGGCTCTGATTTCTCACAGAGAGGAAGGGAGAGGGACAGAGAGCCAGAAACATGGATGAGAGAGAGACATCGATCAGCCGCCTCCTGCACGCCCTCCACTGGGGATGTGCCCGCCACCAGGATACAGGCCCTTGACCGGAATCGAACCCAGGACTTTTTGGTCTGCAGGCCGACGCTCTAAGGGGCTGGGGCTCTGGATCTGGAGGGACACCAGCCCTGGCCAACGCGGGGCCCCGAGCCCCCCCATCCCACGGGGTCGGAGGGCCGCCATTCCCGGGCCCCGGGGGTGCCAGACCTTCTCTCATGCCCTGGGACAGCTCCCCTTCGTAGCGGCCCCCCGCTTTGTACTCCATGACGCCGTGGCCTTGGGGTTCTCCAAAGACAAACTGACCGCAATAGGTGTTCCCTGGGGGATGAGGAGGGGGCGCCGGGTCAGGGTCCCGTTCCCGTCCCGAGCGGTGGTGGCAACAGGGCCGGTTCAGGCGGGACCCCGGATTTTGCGAGGGAACCTGGGACCCGGCAGATCCGGACCTGCCCTCCTGGTTCCTGCCAAGCCCACCCCCTGACCCCCTGACCCCCGGTGTCCCCGATCCGAGGGGTGAGCCTTCTCCCCCTGGGGACTGGCCACCACGCCTGCCCGTGAGGGTCTGAGGGTCAGCAGGGGGCCCCTGGCCACGCCAGCTCCCCACCCCCCCGGCTGGCACCCAGGCTGTGACCAGACCCCTCAGGGACAGTGGTTCTCAACCTGTGGGTCTCGACCCCTTTGGGGGGGTCTAACGACACTTTCACAGGGGTCGCCTAAGACCCTCGGAAAACAGATACTTACGTTATGATTCATAACAGCAGCAAAATGACAGTGATGAAGTAGCAATAATTTTATGGCTGGGGGTCACCACCACATGAGGAGCTGTCTTAAAGGGTCTCGGCCTTAGGCAGCTGGAGAACCACTGCCTGGGGGAACCAGGGCCCCCCGAGGACCGCTGGAAGTGCCTCCCCCGGAAGGAAGGGGGTCAGCGGGCTGGGGTCTCGGACTGACCTCCGCCCCCGGAAGGAAGGGGGTCGGCGGGCCAGGGGCCCCCGGAAGGAAGGGGTCAGGGTCTGGGGGTCCCGGGCTGACCTCCGCCCCCGGAAGGAAGGGGGTCCCGGGCTGACCTCCGCCCCCGGAAGGAAGGGGTCACCGGGCCGGGGGTCCCGGGCTGACCTCTGCCCCCGGAAGGAAGGGGTCAGCGGCCGGGGGTCCCGGGCTGACCTCCGCCCCCGGAAGGAAGGGGTCAGCGGGCCGGGGTCCCGGGCTGACCTCCGCCCCCGGAAGGAAGGGGGTCGGCGGGCGGGGGTCCCAGGCTGACCTCCGCCCCCGGAAGGAAGGGGTCGGCGGCCGGGGGTCCCGGGCTGACCTCCGCCCCGGAAGGAAGGGGTCAGTGGGCCGGGGGTCTCGGGCTGACCTGTGTCGGCCCCCGGAAGGAAGGGGTCGGCGGGCCGGGGTCCCGGGCTGACCTCCGCCCCCGGAAGGAAGGGGTCAGTGGGCCGGGGGTCTCGGGCTGACCTGTGTCGGCCCCCGAAAGGAAGGGGGTCAGCGGGCCGGGGGTCCCGGGCTGACCTCCGCCCCCGGAAGGAAGGGGGTCCCGGGCTGACCTCCGCCCCCGGAAGGAAGGGGTCAGGGGCCGGGGGTCCCGGGCTGACCTGTGTCGGCCCCCGGAAGGAAGGGGGTCCCGGGCTGACCTGTGTCAGCCCCCGGAAGGAAGGGGTCGGCGGGCGGGGGTCCCGGGCTGACCTCCGTCCCCGGAAGGAAGGGGTCGGCGGGCGGGGGTCCCGGGCTGACCTGTGTCGGCCCAGAGGCGGCAGCCGCGGCCCATGATCTCCCCGTCCGCGAACTCGCCCTCGTAGTAACTTCCGTCCTTGAACAGCAGCTTCCCGTGACCTGAAAGGCACGGGGACGTCACGCCCCCACCCCGTCCTCCCACCCCCCGGCGGCCGGAGCGCCCGCGGGTGCCCGCACGTTCCTGGCGGCAAGGAGGCTGGGGGAGGAGCCGCCGCCGTGAGTGAAAGTGAGGACTCCCCGGCACGGGCACCGCCACGCAAACCCCGGCGGCAGCACGTGGAGAAGGCGGCGCCCACAGGCACGCTCCGCGGTGAGAACGTCAGCCCAGGGACAGAGTCTCGGCCGGGCTCCGTTTCCCGCCACGGGCACCGCCTTGGTAGTGGGTTTGCTGCTGCTGCTGCTTCTTTTTTTTTTAAATATATTTTATTGATTTTTCACAGAGAGGAAGGGAGAGGGATAGAGAGCTAGAAACATCGATGATGAGAGAGAGACATCCATCAGCCGCCCCCTGCACATCCCCCACTGGAGATGTGCCCGCAACCAAGGTGCATGCCTTTGACCGGAATCGAACCTGGGACCCTTCAGTCCGCAGGCCGACGCTCTATCCACTGAGCCACACCAGTCAGGACTGGGTTTGCTTCTTTATCCCCGTTGGGGTGCGTGTGGGAGGCAACCCATCGATCTCTCTCTTTCTCTCTCTCCTCTAGGCAGAACCGTCAACAGAACCCCAGACAGCGGACGGAGCCCCGAGACCACCAGGCGGCTTTCAGACTCTCGCACCTCCGCGGCCGGGCCTTCCTGGAAAGGAGAAAGCTCTCTCGCCAGGAACGACCCCTGAAGGCCCCTGAGCAGGTGGCAGGCCCGGGTCTCTCCGCTGACCCCAGGGCCACACCGCCCGGGCTTGTGGCCACCCGTGGGGCAGCACCGGGGCGTCTTGCCCAGGGAGCCCCACGGCCTTTCCTGGGCGACAGGGACAGTGTGGGGGCCCGGTCCCACTGGCCCCTGGTGCCCTCTGTCGCCCCCCAACCCCGCCCCCCCACCAGCTCCCGGAGGGAACGGGCTGTCAGCTGCTGCAGGGTGACAGTCGCGGGGGGAGGCCAGACGCTTCTCACCGTGCGTCTTCCCTCCTCTCCACTGCCCTTCGTACCGGAAGAAGGAGTTGGGGTACACGTAGACACCGAAACCTGAATGTGGAAAAGAACGCCCGGTGAGTGTGTGGCACAGGCAAGGCTCCGGCCTGGGCAGCCTGGGCTCTCAGGGTGTCCGTGCGAGGCTTCAGTCTGGGGGTCAGGACTTGCCCTGTTCACTGTCCACCCCCCCGCTCCTCCTCCCAACACACACACACACACACACACCTCCGTTTGCCGATGCACCAAACGTGTTGAGCGGGCTGCTCAGTGCAGAAGCAGGCGTGGTGGTGGGAGGGCAGTGAGAGAGTGTGTGTGTGGGGGACTGCCGGGCTGAACCCCATCAGCCAGAGGACGGTGGGGGCCTGGCGGGGGGAGCTGGCCTTGCCACATCTCTGCACGGCCCTCCTTCAGAACAAGGCCCTCACTCCCGCCACGCAGCTGCCGAGCGCACCACCCTCCAACCCCCACCCACTCCCAGCCCCCTGGTCCGGGGGCACAACTAGTGGGGCTCGCGGTTCTAGGAAGGGGGGGCTTATCAGATTCCTGCATCTGCTGGAAACGAGGTCAGGATCTACGCGAAGAGAGGGGCGCGGACTCGGAGTTCCGTCCCTTTTCTTTAATGCTAAGGCAGCGGTTCTCAACCTGTGGGTCTCGACCCCTTTGGGGGTCGGACGACCCTTTCACAGGGGTCGCCTAAGACCAGCGGAAAACACCTATTTCCCATGGTCTTAGGAGCCAACACACCGCTCCTCGGTGTCGCAAAGTGTAGCCATGTCGTTTACTGTTGTTCTAGGAAGACTGTTGCCCACGCTACACCACGACTCAAGACAAAGTTTTATTTATTTGTGATTAGAAATAAACATTTCACATTATATAATTACCTATTGTTTTTGTGACTCATCCCTATGCTTTAATGATGTTCCATGTGTAACAACGGGAAAATACATCCTGCCTATCAGATATTTACATGACAGTTCATCACAGTAGCAAAATGACAGCGATGAAGCAGCCACGGAAATAATGTTATGGTTGGGGGTCACCACCCCAGGGGGAGCTGTCTTAAAGGGCCGCGGCCTTGGGAAGGTGGAGAACCGCTGCTCTAAGGGCAGCTGCTGACCGCGTGTCCAGGCTCGGGTGCCCTTCCGGCTCGGGCTCCAGGCCCCGCGACCCCGGCCCCGCCCACGCCGCGGGGCACCCGCACACGCGGGGACGAAGACGTTTCTGGGCCACCGACGGGGGCTCGTGGGGGCTCGCGTGGGGGCCGGGGGCGCGGGTTCCGCACAGAGGCCCGCTAGGGCGTCGGCAGCCGGACGCCCCCCTCCCGCCCGCCCGCCCGCCCGTCCGCCGCCTCCCGCTGTCGGCCAATCCCTGCAGCCGTTACCGTCCCGCGGCGGCCGCCCCGGCGGGCCCCGACGCTGCAGGCGGGACCTCCCGCTGCCTCGGCTGGAGGCTGCCATCTTGCCGCTACCGGTTTACCTTGGCAACCGCGAGAAGCCCCTTCTATTGGCTCGCTCGTCGCTAGGGGTGTGGCCGCGGGGCCCAGCCTCTG
>PVJN01033746.1:0-23227 GCA_004026805.1 Lasiurus borealis | reverse complement strand
GGGGCTTGCTCAGTTTGGAGCCAAGTCAGTCATGCTTACTTAAAGTAAACATGTAGCCTCTCCAAAGAACTTGTACCTCAGGCTGCAGAGTTTATAGAAATGAACCAGTAAAATACTATCTTTGCCTTCGTTGAAGCTTAGCCCAAACATCTGAGTGCATTTATGGGCCAGGCATTTCTGTAGGATCTAGGTATGTAAAGATGTAATATGACCACTTAATTGTGAAAATTCAAGTCTTCCTGCCCTGCTGGTTTGTGGGTTTAGGTTAAAATGCCGTGTCTGCATGAAACTTCCTGCCTATATAAGGGAGCAGAAAAAGTATTAAAAGAGTTGATGTCTCACATTCTTCACTGATCTCAGAGCACACTGTACCTAGTGTTAGTAAAGGGCCATGTGGTTAATTTCCTCTAATTGTTGGAATTAGAATTGAGGGCTGCCTACCTGTTGTACAAAGGGAAAATAAAAGCAGAAGAATTGAAGATTTGTTACTTTCTCCTTGCTTCCTTTTCCCTTACTTTCCGGGACTCTGGTAAAGAGGCAAAGATATGAACTTGGTCTATGGTTTTGAAGAAACCTTATTTCTGAAAAATGTGGCATTTGGGATGTTTGTTTCCTCTGAGATAAATAAGAACAATTGACCTAATTTGATTACTTATTGAAAATTAAGGTTCCTTAGTTTGAGAGGTAACATCTGAGGAAAGATTAAGAAGGCGAGATAAGATCCCTATGTTCATTGCAACATTATTTACAATAAGCAAGATGTAGAAGCAAACTAAGTGCCCATCAATAGACATGTGGTACGTATGCACAATGGAATATTACCCAGCCATAAAGAAGAACGAAATCTTAACATTTGTGACCACAGGGATGGACCTAGAGGGTATTATGCTAAGTGAAATAAGTCAGAGAGGAAAAACCATATGATTTCACTTACATGTATAATCTAAAGAATAAAATAAACAAATAAAATAGAAACAGACTCAGATACAGAGAACAAACTGATGGCTGCCAGATAAGAGGGCATTTATAGGCTAGGTGAAAAAGGGAAAGGATTAAGAAGTACAAATTGCCAATTCTAAAAATAGTCCTGGGTATGTAAAAAAATACATAGGGAATATAGTCAATAATATTGTAATAATTATGTAGGGTGCTAGGGGGGTAGTAGACTTATTGGGGGACTCACTTTGTAAATTATATAAACGTCTCTAACCACTATGATGTATACCTGAAACTAATATTGCAGATCAACTATAATTGGAAAAAAGATATAATAGGAAAAGCATGCCCATTTTATTTTGAGAGGACAGGTTAAGCTACCTAAGAATTAGGAGAAGTGAATGTGTAGAAAATGCACTCTTTTTCTCACCTAGCTTCTAGAACATTTTCCTCAGTATTTATAGAATACTAGAGGCCCGATGCATGACATTTGTGCATTTGGGGAGGGGGTGTCCCTCAGGTGGGCCTGCACCCTCTTGCAGTCTGGGGCCCTCAAAGGGTTCTCCTGCTCTGGAGGCAGGAGAGGCTCCTGCCACTACCACTGAGCTTGCCAGCTGTGAGCCTGGCTTCTGGCTGAGCACCCCTCCCACTGTGGGAGTGCACTGACCACCAAGGGGCAGCTCCTGCGTTGAGCATCTGTTCCCTGGTGGTCAGTATGCATCATAGCACCCGGTTGATTTGCATATTAGGGGTTTTATAATATAGGATTTTTGCTACAACTTGCTATAACTTTTATGTAGCTTTTGAAAACGGCTTTATAATTTGAGAAGACATGCTGCAAACTTGTCTTAATATTAACCACAGGCTTGCTTATTATCCTCTGACAAACACCTTTTTTTAAATGAGAACACTTCAACACTAAGTTCCAATCTTGTCAGCTTTCAGAACCAGTATGTGGCAGGATGGAGAGTGGAGCTCTGGTTATCTGCATTCTCAATCTAGGGTCTCTTCTTGGTCTTTTATTATAAGAATGTTATGAAAACTTGCAGTAAAGAAGGATGCTATCGGCTATCATTGTAATGTCTTGACACCTGACATAGACCCTTGTGCTAAAATTCTAATTCTGTCCATGTTTCAGAGTGAATGTCATAAAAATGGCCTTTAAGTCCAAGGGTTGGTAAACTACAGCCATATCTGACCTTCTACCTATTCTTGTATGGCCCCTTTCACATTATTAAGTGGTTGAAAACAAAATCAAAAGAATACTTCATGGCTCATACTTTTTATGAAATGCAACTCTCATTATGTATAACTAAAGTTTTACTGGAGCATAGCCATGTTCCTTCATTTCTGGATTGTCTGTGGTTGCTGTAATGCTGTGGTGGCAGGGTTGAGTAGTTGCACCGGAGATCATGTGGCCAGCAAATCTGAAATATTTATTAGCTGCCCCTTTACAGAAAACATTTGCTGAGAGTGTCTAAAGATCTATTAATTTATTTTCTCTACATTGTTAAAGTTGCCTGGCCTGAAAAATAAGTAATATATCTATGTAGTTATTTTTGTACATCATTAAAGTAGTACTTTCCAAAATGGACTTGATAAAATACTCCAGTGTTAGGATACTATCAAGTGATGAAAAGTCACAAAGGCCAGGTGATGTGATTCGTTTAAGAAAATCTAAATTTCTTTAATTCTCCACACTGAAAATTATTCTTTTGGACACACACACACACACACCATTTTAAGAAGCCATGACATTTCTACCATGTCTTGATCATCTCTGCCTGGACTCGTAGTGAATATAATAAATACTTAAGTTTTTATTATGTAGTTCCTGCAGGTAATCAAAATCAAACATAAGAAAGCAGTATTTAATACAAATACAAGGAAAAAATAACTGGTCGAATGAAAATCTTATCGAAAAGTCAGTACTAACTACATCAACTAAAAGAGTTAAAAAATAAAGCAACATTCTAACATATTCTGGAGTCAGTTGTTTTTTTTCCTTCTCACAGTAGAAACAGCTAGTTCAGTACCTAACAGACACAATGTCTGACACACAGTATACAATCAACAAATGTTGAATGTGTTCAAAATCTTGACAATTGCACACCTTAGTGATTTACAACATTTATCTTAATAGGAAATGCTCGTTGGGCAAGGGAGACAATGTTAGAAAGCTTAAACTATATGAATATAACTTTTTTTTACATCTTTTGAACTTTTTATTTATTTTAAATATTTATTGTTGAAAGTATTACATATGTTCCCTTTTCCTGCCATTGAGTTTTTCTAGCCCCCCTTTTCACCCCAGGCCTTCACTACACTATTGTCTGTGTCCATGGGTTATGCATATACAGTGGTACCTCGAGATATGAGTTTAATTCGTTCTGTAACCTTGAGGTGTGGGAAACTATGAGATGCTCGAGTCGAGGTAAACTGGTGGGTCGTGTGCAGCCAGCCGATCCGCGCGATTACTCCTATCTCAAATGTTGCTCGTATTTCAAAGCAAAATTACTCACTCCACAGCTCGTATCTCAAAAATCTCGTAAGTTAAGGCACTTGTATCTCAAGGTACCACTGTATGAGTATAATTCTTAACAAGGAAGTTTCAGAAACACTCTAAAGGTGGACATGAAATACATAGCAGTAGATTAGAGTGCCAGTAAGATGATCTGCAGTAACTTTCATCAAATACATCTTATATTTGATGAAAAGCCACTATAGTACTTAATGGAAGAAAGTAAAAGAATAGAATCCGAAACACCAGTCAGAAAGAATATATGCACCCTATGTTCGTAGCAGTGGTATTTACAATACCAGAGATCTGGAAACAATCCAAGTGTCCCTCAATAGATGAGTGGTTACAAAAGATATGCACATTTACACAATGGAATACTATGCAGCTGTACAAAAGAAGGATATCTTACCCTTTGAGGCAGCATGGAGGGACCTGGAGAGTATTATGCTAAGTGAAATAAACCAGGCAGAAAAAGACAAGTGTCACACTACTAGAGGCTCAGTGCACGAAATTTGTGCACTTGGGAGTGGGAGGGTTCCTCAGCCCAGCCTGTGCCCTCTCACAGTCTTAGAGCCCTTGGGAGATGTTCGACCTTAGAGTGGGCCTAAACCATCAGTTAGACATTCTTTGTGCTGCTGCAGAGGTGGGAGAGGCTCCCAGCCATGAGCCTGGCTTCTGGCTGAGCGGTGCTCCCCTTGTGGGACTGCACTGACCACCAGGGTGCAGCTTCTGTGTTGAGCGTCTGCCCCTGGGTGGTCAATATGCATCATAGCAACCTGTTGTCCTGCAGTTCAGTTGATTTGCATATTAGCCTTTTACTATATAGGATATGTGGGATCTAATAAAATAAAATGATGAACAAAATAAATCCAGAGACATAGAAGCATGGATGAGATTGACAAATCTCAGAAGGAAAGGAGGAGGGAGGGCTAGAAGAGATTAAACAAAGAATTTATCTGCATAACCCATGGCCACAGACAATAGTGTGGTGAAGGCCTGGGGTGGGATGGGCACCGGGTGGATGGGGCAATGAGGGAGGGAAAGAGGGACATTTGTAATACTTCAGCAATAAAGACTAGGAATTAAAAAATATTATATGACTAGCACAGCTTTGGTAGTGATATTCAGACAGTCTTGGTGAGGGCAATGCTGTGGCTGAGAGTTCACTTAGGAACAGGTTGCAGTAATGTCCTGAGAGGTAGTGAGAGTCTTTAGGAAGTGCAGTACAATTGTAGAGAAAGCAGTGTTCTGAGAGGTAATTTAACTTAAGGCATTTGGGAAAGAAAACCTTTCAAGTGTGATATGAAATTCATATCCTTATGTTTGGGCCCACCTCTCTGCTATTCCAGGGGTTGCAAGTAAATGAAAAATACATAGTCACACCCCCTTCAAGTAAGAGAAGCCCTTTACCCATTGCTAGAACTTTGGTGTAAAAGTATAGGAAAATACTGCTGTCAGAAGTTTATCACCCATTTTCTCCTTCAGTAAAATCTTTCTTAGGATAATTTTGATCATCATTGGACCTCTCAGAAATTTTAATGTCCTTATATAAATTAATTTATTGGAAAACAAAATTGCCCTATGAAAAGTTCTTTTTGTTTTATTTTCTATAAAAATGCTTCCTGTTACAACATAGAGAAGAATAAATAGGATGTGTCAGTTTCTACTTCCTTCTCCACTCTGTAGCCTTGGGCACTAATGTAGCATTATATTAGTTGCTTTCTTAGCTTGCCTCCACAATAATGCTCCTCCCTCTTAAAAACCTCCAATGCCAAGGGACAATGCACCGCATTCTCTCGCAATAGATGCTAATTGTGCGCTTGGTTGGGCTCTTGCTGTCATCATAGTCACAATCATTGCGCCATTGTGCTGGGAGGTTGGTCACAGTGGCTACTGTGCAGAGCGATGAATACTGTTTACTTGAGATGTGATGTTGTCTGCATCTGTGGGTGATAACACACGGTCTCTGTAATTTGTCTGGCGAGTGATCAGACTGGTATAAAATAACATTATCTGTTCAGCAAGTTAGCAGTCACAAAGAACTATTGATTTCTTTTAACATGGAATTTTTAATGAGAAACTTCGAGTAATGGAGATTGAAGCTGTGAGAACAGCTGCTAAGGGTGTGTTGCATATTAACCCCTATTTTTCAGTGTATTTTGGGATCAGTTTACATACCCAGAAGGTAAGGAACTGGAAGTGTCCATTCTGCACATCTCTGCTCTGACTGAGCTTAAGAAGGGCTGCTTAAGCACAGTTCATTTTGTATTGGATACATGACATGTTTGGTGTCAATTAGGAACAAGGCTTCAGGTACTGTCCCCTCCGTGAATCTTACAAATTCTGAAAGCATACTCACAGTGAATGTAGACACTTTCTTGCCTAGTTCTTTCACCTCTGTGAGGAAAGATATTTTTTTATGTACTTGTTGTAAAGGGATGGTATTTAAATCTCAACAGTGCTTGCTGAAATGCTGGAATAAAAGGGAACATTTTGCTCTTTAAAAAAATAACCTTGGTGATATTTTGCAAGGGTCTTAATTGCAAAGACTCCAATTTTGGAGCTGATTATTTTTTTGACAAACTAATTCCCATGGTTTCTATCTGTCCACCCTGCTGCCCATTTTTAAATACTTGCCAACTATTTATTCATTAGCATTGCTTATTAAAAGTGATTTGGGGAACGCATTTCAAAGCAGTCCTTATTGTATGTTTTTCAAGTTTTGTCAAATTTCCAGAAAATATAAACCTCTTCATTCCCTAAAGGTAAAGTTTAACCAAATTTTTATTTATTTTTTACTTATTTTTCTCATCCTACTTGTGTACATGTCTAAATGGTTGCTTTTTAGGAAAGTGGATTTTGACTAGTGCAGTAATTTGTATTCTTTAAATGGAGAAGAAGTGATGTTTCGTGTGACTTATTCAAATTTGTACAGTTTGGGGTATTTTTCATGATCCCAAGCACTTAGAAATAAGGGCTTGGTGATTTTGGAGGAGGGAAACATGCTAATTAGCCAGGTGAGATAATGTAAGCATTAGATAATCTAATTGAGGTAAAATCCTTTTTTGTTCCTTAATTTAAAGTATTAAAGTAATAATGTAATATAATTCTACATTTAGATGTTATAGGAATAGTATATGTTCAATATGGAAATTTGGGAAATCTACACTAATAAAAGGAAATCATGCAAATTGACCATCACTCTGCTATGCCCACCAGCCAATCACCCTTCTGTGATTTTTGTATCACTTTTGCATAAGTTTTGTTTGAACCAAGGCCATTTAGAAACATAAGATCACTTGAAGTTTCTTCCATAATTCAATAAGTTTTTATAAAAAATGTTATCAACATTTTCTGATATTAAATTGGTTTAAAAATTAACCTTGGGAAAAACATAAGACTGTATAGTTACTATTAAGAACATTTCCTACAGTTGTAAAGATGGTAAGTTTCTTTGAGTTTTCCAAAACAAATTTTTCTTGTTATATGGACATGTTTGCTTTATGAAGGTGACTGATTTACTTCTTAAAGGAGGTATAAATGTGACCCTCATTAACAAATTGCCTTTTTTAAAAATGTATTTTTCCCTTAGATCGGTGGTTGGCAAACTCATTAGTCAACAGAACCAAATATCAATAGTACAATGATTGAAATTTCTTTTGAGATCCTAATTTTTTAAACTTAAAGTTCTTTTAACACCACTTCTTCAAAATAGACTTGCCCAGGCCTGGTATTTTGTGGAAGAGCCACACTGAAGGAGCCAAAGAGCTGCATGTGGCTCGAGAGCCGCAGTTTGCTGACCACTGCCTAAGATAAATAGAAGTCAATTAACTTATTCTAATGAAATGTTGCTTTTTTGTCTTTTCATTTTTTTTTTTAAACCTCTTCCCTTCCTTCCTCTGACAAGTCACATTCTGCTTCCAAATTGCTAACTGCTTCTGTTTATTTCTGCTTCTGTGACAGCCAGCCGATGGCGGAGTCTCTTCTCTTCAAATGTCTCCTTGGCTTTTCCTTATAGTCCTGTTGCAAGACTCAGCCCTTATAGCAATGGCATTAATACTCCCAGCTTCTCTAAAACCTCAAATAAAGCAATACTAACACCTGAAAGAACAGGTAATACTTCAACTTCTCGATTAGCTGCTTGCTTTCTTGTCCTTAGTTACTAAACACAGCTTAACTATCCATCTTGAAAAGCTTGAGGGTAATCTTATCACATGGAGAGATTTGTTGTTGCACATTTACTTTGGATATGAAAAAGACTGATGATAATTTGTACTTTTAACACCATTAATCTCCTCTCAGTTGTGTGTGATCGGCAGTCGGTCTGCCCTTGTCAAAAGGATATGTATATAGTTAATGAGTTTCCAAGTGCCTAGTGTGCTTTCAAAATGAAATGTCAATTCAGTACTTTTTATTAAGATTCAAGAATATCTTGTTCCTTTAAAAAAAATTTTAGCTTTTTATTGTAGCTTTTTATGCAGTCAGGGCTACATAGAAAATAGACATGGTTGCTTTTTCTGAGATGAAGATTCCATTCCCACCGCTTCCTCCCTTTGGGTCCTGTCTTCCTTGTTCTGTTATCTTGAGCCATTGCTTTTACACTCTCATGAGAGACTACCAGTCTCCTGACTGCTCTACACTCAATTTCACAGGTTTTGTAAATGTTTCTACATATGGATGTGTGATTTTTATATGTGACATTCTTACTTATTTGTAACACTATTGTTTGTAACTGTTTAAAAAATGGGCCAGGTTAAATGTTAATTTTAAAATACATAACAATTACTACCGAGACAAGCATATCTGATTATTAAAGCGAACATGGATATGTACTTATGCAATGCATTTAGATAGATGCTTATCTAATGGGATTCAGATATTAGCATTAATGATTTCCTTATTGTGGTAAAAAAACAACAACAATAACACAACAGGAGATCCCTCTTCTTGGTCATTTTTTGGTGACATGTAAGCAGGGCAGAAACTGGTGATTATCGATAACCTGAATTATAAAGCATGAACAGATATCAGTTCTTTAGTCTAAATGATAAACCTACACCCTTTGTTTTCAGGTTACACTTCCAGGGCCTCCCCTCTCAGTCCCCAGTCGTCTATAGACAGTGAGCTGAGCACTTCAGAACTGGAGGACGACTCCATCTCCATGGGGTACAAGCTGCAGGACCTCACTGACGTCCAGATCATGGCTCGTCTGCAAGAAGAAAGTAGGTTTTTTTAGACCAGAATACATTTTAAACTAGGGGCTTCTCCTTGAACTGTTGAGGGCATGGCGAGTTTTCAAGTCTTGCTTCCTGGGTAATGGGCAAACACTTAGGTCCTTTCTCTCATACTGCCCTGCTTTGTAGATGGAGCAGTTCTTGCTTCTCACGTTCTCACGAGCATCATAAGGTGTTAGGACATGTTCTGACCAAAATGCACTGACACAAAAGACCATTGCTGGGATGGCCACTGTGGAAACAGTTTGACAGCTTCTTTAGAACCAAACTTATGATTCCCACAAGGCCTGGCGTGTTTCACTCTGGTATTTATCACAGAGCATGGGAATTTGTCTTCACACAAAAACCTGTACTGAACATTCACAGCAGCTGTTTGTAGAAACCAACACTTGGAATGAACTCAGATGTCTCAGTAGGGGAATGGTTAATCGGACAGTGGTAACTGCATGTCCTGGAACACTACTCACCAATAAAAATGAATGAACCATTGATTCATGCACCATCATGGATCCGTCTCCAGGAAATTACATTCAGTGAAAAAAAGGTCATTCCAAGTGGTTGTAATACTATACAGTTCCATTTATATAACATTTTGGAATGACAAAATCTTAGAAGTGAGCAGTTTAGAGGTCACTAGGGTTAGGATTATGGTGTAGGATCTCAGGAGGAAGGTGGGTGTGGTTATAAAAGGGCAACACAAGGGATTTCTGGGGGTTTTTGGAACTGTTTGTTCAGTATTTTGACACTGGTGGTAAGCACTTGATCCTATAGGCGATAAAATTGTAGAAAACTTAATACACATACAAGCATGCATGAGTAGAACCAGAAACGCCTAAGATGGATTTGTGTCACTGCCAGTGTTCTGGTTATAAGGTTATTCTATAATTTTGCAAAATGTTACTATTGGGAGAAGTGGGCATAATGGCAAGAGAAACCTGTCTTATTTCTTTAGAATTTCATGTGAGTCTCTAGTTATCAATAAAAAAAAAATCAGTTAAGTGCATTTGGTATATTTCTCAAAATAAATAATTATGGAAGAGGAGATCATTGGAAATCGGACAATTTATCCCTGGTTCTGCAATCAAGTTACAATAAATAATCTGGGAGTAAACACTTCAAGGATATTTATGACAGAAAAAGGCACAATGCAATGTAGATCACAGAACCTAGCTAGGCTTGTTTCAGGTCCACATAAGAGGAAAGAGCCAACTATCATTTAAGCTTAACAGTGTCCTGGTTTCAGAATTATTCAAGGCTACTTACTATGGGAAACATGGTAATGCTTATGCAGAATTTAATAAGATACATTTTGAGGGAAAAGTGATTTTTTTTGGTCATTATTTAATAACAGTAAACTAACACTAACTCTTTCTACGTCTATATGACTAAAAGATTAGATGTCAGTTTTCAGAAATTAAGAAACTTAAGTTCACTATTTTTAGGTAGCTATCGTTTATTTAGGATGACCCCAACCATTGTGATATTGAAATGCCACTAAGCTTCGAAGAAGAACAAAACAAACGAACAAGAGGCGACCTTGTTAGAAAATACATACTTGTACCACAGGTTTTGAACTTCGCGCTGATTTGAGAGTTGGGATAGGGAGCAGGAAGAGTTCCTACTTGGGCAGAGATTGGATTAATTGCCTAACTCATAGCAAACAATTTGTAATGATGATGAATACTATTTCCTAAGCAGCCTTTCTAAGAAGTTCTGGAATTCAGAAGGGATCATTTGGGGAAATTGACAGACATTGATTAATAAATTATAGCAGTAGGTACTATATTTAATTTCCACTGCAATTGTGGCAATCTTTTTGCAAAGCAGAATAGTCTAATCTGATACAATAAAAGCCCAATGATTTACGGCAGAATGACGAGAACAACTGGTCACTGTGATGTGCACTGACCACCAGGGGGCAGATGCTCAATGCAGGAGCTGCCCCCTAATGGTCAGTCCACTCCCACAGCTGGTGAGCTACTCAGCCAGAAGCTGGGCTCACAGCTGGTGAGCACAGGGCCAGTGTCAGGAGCCTCTCCTGCCTCTGCGTCAGCAGTAAGGAGCAGCAAGCCAACTAGTAAGGAGTAAGCAGGTGGGCAGTTAGGAACCAGGGAGTGCGGGAGGGATGTCCAACTGCCGGTTTTAGACCAATTAGGCCTAAACCAGAAGTCAGACTTCTCCCGAAGGGTCCCGATTGCAAGTGGGCTCAGGCTGGGCTAAGGGACACCCCCCAACCCCCATCCCTGTGTACTAATTTTGTGCATTGGACCTCTAGTATTTTAATAAACTAAGAACAAGATTTTCTCTAATATTTTTTACTTGAGTTTTGCTAGATTTAAATGTCTCTAATGATAATACTATTTCTTATTGTATTTTAGGTCTCAGGCAAGATTATGCTTCCACATCAGCATCCGTGTCAAGACACAGTTCCAGTGTGTCTTTGAGTTCAGGAAAGAAAGGGACATGTAGTGATCAAGAATATGATCGATTCAGTTTAGAGGATGAGGAAGAATTTGACCATTTGCCACCACCTCAGCCCCGTCTTCCAAGATGTTCACCTTTCCAAAGAGGAATCCCCCATTCACAGACTTTCTCCAGCATTCGGGAATGTAGGAGGAGCCCCAGTTCCCAGTATTTCCCTTCAAATAGTTACCAGCAGCAGCAGTGTTACTCACCTCAAGCCCAAACTCCAGATCAGCAACCAAATAGGACCAATGGAGGTAGGTTGTGATGCCCTTTTGGTATGTGGTGGACTGAAGAAATGGTTTTAAAGTCAATGTAAATAATAGGTAAACATTTCCCAGATTTATTAAGTACATTATCAAGACCTTATCAGTTTGGTCTAAATTAGAATCTGTAATTGACCAGCTTCTGATTACATGTCCCAAATTTATAGACCTAGGGCTTCAAGAACACCACTGCTATGTAGCTGGCACAGAATGGGCCTTAAATGGGAGTATCTTTTTGCTGTTGCCAGTTCAGCTGTGGGATGGGCAGGGTTGTGCCAGTTGAGGAGCTCATAGTGGATCTCCATGGAGCCCGATGCATGGAGTTACCCTTCTACATCTTTCCCACCACCTCCAGCCTCTTCCTGCCTTTTCCTAGCATAGAGTGGTGGATGGTTAGTGCATGATGATGCGTGGAGAGGATGCTGTTTGTCACATCCAGGTTACGGGGAAGTTGGGATATATCTTTCCTTCTGATCCTGACATCTAGAATTGGGATCTATGTGGCAGTAGGAAAATGGAGGCTGATCTTTGGCATGGTCATGGAATCTGATTAGCCCTAATGTCAATGTGGTGGGTTGGAATCTGTGTCATTCTCTTGTGTGGTTTTCTCTCTGCCTCTTCATTTGTCTTCCTTCTCTACTCTCAGGACTTTCTTGACTTCCAACAAATTATAGGGAGAACAACTGTAATGTTCTAAGCCTGGTACTATGTTTTTTGTACTAATGATCACTTACATGCAGGTCCATGTACTATGGAGAAAGAACCCATATTTATACAGGTATAGCATTTAATTAATAAAGCGCCGTTTCTCAAAGCTGAAGCCAGAAGTGTTCAAGTAGGTAATTTTATAATATTGCAAAGCCAAATACAAATTATACTTGTAGTCATCTATTACCATGTTTTTACTTCTTACCTTTTCTTTCTGTGTACTTGTGTCATTAATGCTAATTAAGAGATAATTGGAAAATATTAGTCATTTTAAAAAAATCAGTGGCAGTTAAAGAGTGTCATAGTGGCTAGTTTATAAAAGCTCATAATATCAGAAAGACAGTATATGCCATATGCTTAATGAAAGTCATAGCCTTATTTTACAATTTGGGAGGGGGGGGCACCTTACATTGTTTCTCTGAATATTTTTTTGTCAAGTGTATTCAAACATCATATCTTAGTTGTCAAGCAGAAGCTGGCTCTGTATCTTGATTAGTACTGTCGAATGGGATCACTGTCTCACCTTGGAAGACGGGTTTTGACTTAAATTAAACCCCATTATGAGCAGGATTAAGTTTCCTCTAACCTGTGCTGTGTGATTCCTGTTAGGAAAGTGGAGTATGGCTGTGGTAGTTGTATGGCTTCCTACAAAGGGAAATGGGATACAGTATCAGAACCTTCATGTGTTACCAGGGAGTATTATTGGAACACAATTGTGAAATGAGAATGGTAACTTTGAAACTAATCCATCAAATATTTTTTTAAAATACCAAAATAATAGATAGGAGAAAATACTTGTTAAATCAGTGATGCGTTAAAATATAATAAAAAATAAATCAGAAATGTGTTATTTACACTTATTGCTTTTATAACACCTGCACGGTCTAGGTTCAAAAGAGATGGCCCTTAAAGGTTGTTGGAATATTTCTAGGTATCATAGGGTTGAAATAATGCTTTTTTAGAGTAATTTATCAGATAGGAAACATGACTAAATCTTGAAGAATTTGTAGGACACAGCAGGGGTTATTGGTAGCATGCTGATGTAATCTCTCTTAGCCAGAGGATCTCCCTGGACCCCACTGACTATTGGTGGAAACCGAGTCTTTTCTTTATCCCCTGGTTCTTTAGTCTGCATTGTAGAGTGGCGAGTCTTGCTGCTCCTTTCCTGTAAGGAAACTCATGTGAATCTTGCCTTGGTCTGTTTCTCCAGCTTCCTGCTGCATCTTAGTCCTTGAGGATAAATCGCTGGTTTTTTGTGAAGATAGAACATTATTTTTGATTCCTTGAATATTAAAGTGTAAACCACATAGGAACCCTATTTTCTTTCATCTGCCCTTTATTTTGATTGTTTTCCCTTTGATTCAAACTGGCCTCAGTGCCCAGACTCCCCCACCTCCTCCCTTCCTTAGACATTAAGCCCTCAGGACCAGGAGGTTCTGGTCAGCATCCAGTAGTCCTAGGAACAAAGCCTCAGGTCTGTTGACCACAAGGACAGAGTTCTGTGAAACTAGAGATAACATCTAGTGGTGTTTGGGCTCCCAAATGACCCCCCTGACTGCATCCTTGTGAAACCAGATGAAGCAATGCCATGGCTGACATCAGGACCAGTTGTAATGATCAACTATCCCTACCCTAGTGCCAGCCCATCAGTGGAAACCACAACCCAAACTCCATTAGTCACCATGACTAATGATTTTCCCTGTATAACCCATTTCCTGGAAGCCATCGGGAGACAGGTTTTTGAGCATGAGCTACTGTGATTCCAGGCATGGCACCATCTCCTTAAAAATCTTTATTTCTTTAAAAAAAAATGATTTGAGGAGAAAAGAGGAGTGGGGGAGGTGGGGCGAGAGAGGGGGGGAGAGGGAGAGGGAGAGCGAAGCATTGATTTGTTCTACTAATTTATGTATTCATCAGCTGATTCTTTTGTTTTCTTCATTGATTAAGGTATTACATATGTGTTTTTATCCCCCCATTGCCTCCCCATCCCCCACTGATGCCCTTATCCCCTGGTGTCTGTGTCCATTGGTTAGGCTTATATGCATGCATACAAGTCCTTTGGTTGATTTCTCACCCTTCCCCTCACCCTTAGCTACCTTCCCTCTGAGGTTTGATGGTATGATCAATGCTTCTTTGTCTCTGGATCTGTTTTTGTTCATCAGTTTATGTTGTTCATTATATTCTACAAATAAGATCATGTGATATTTATCTTCCTCTGACTGGCTTATTTCACTTAGAATAATACTCTCCAGTTCCATCCATGCTGTTACAAATGGTAAGAGTTCTTTTTTACAGCATTGTAATATTCCATTGTATAGATGTACCACAGTTTTTTAATATTTGCAGATGACATGGTACACAGTATATAGAAAACCCTAAAGACTCCCTCAAAAACGTATTAGATCTAATAAATTAATTTGGCTATGTAGCAGGATACAAAATTAATGCCAAGAAATCTATGGCATTTTATTCACCAATAGTGAACTTATAGAAAGATTTAAAAAAATCCCTTTTACCACTGCACCAAAAAATTTAAGATACCTAGGAATAAACTTAACTAAGGAGATAAAAGACCTATACTTGGAAAACTACAGGACACTGAGAAAAGAGATAGAAAAGACATAAACAGAAGAATATACGATGTTCATGGATTAGTAGAATTAACATCATTAAAATATCCATACTACCCAAAGCAATCTTATAGATTCATTGCACTATCTATTAAAATATCAATGGCTTATTTCACAAACCTAGAAGAATTCTCCAAAAATTCATCCAGAATAAAAAAAAGAACGTTGAATAGCTGCAGCAATTTGAGAAAGAATAACAAAGTAGGAGAAATCTCAATACCAGATATAAAGCAGTTGATTCTTATAAGTCCCCTTATCTAGGGTTGAACCTGCAGCCTTGGCATATCAAGACAATGCTCTAACCAACTGAGCTACCCGGCCAGGGCAAATTCTTACTTTCTTGGCTGCATCTCTTGTTCATATTTTATTGGGCTTTGATGTGTGCAGGCAAATGGTCCCCGTCAGTCGGTAACAAAAATAAACATGGCCACTAATATATTCCATATTGTTTGACAGGAAAAAGTACCTTCATTTCCAGATGGTCCCAGTCACAACTTGGAGATCACAGCTTAGTTCCAAAAGAGTAATGTTTTAAATATTTACACTTGACAGCCTTTATTTTTAGGAGTGTATTTCAGATTTAAGTTCTTTGTGAACCTGACTTGATACTTAAATGAATAAAGATAGGTTTTAAAGATTGATACATCTCTATTAACAGAGATAATAATGGGCATAAGGACCAAGTCTAATGTATGAGCCTTGATTGGATTGTGTGGTTTAGGAGGAAAATATTATGGAAGACATTCTTGAAAGGCCTGGAAATTATTGCGTATGGATTGTTATAAGTTACTAGAGGCCTGGTGCACAAAATTCATGCACAGGGGAGGGTGTCCCTCAGCCTGGCCTGGGACCCCTCAGAGGACATCTGTCTCACAACCTGGGACCACTGGATCCTAACCCCTCACCTGCCTGCCTGCTTGATTGCCCCTAACTACTCTGCCTGCCAACCTGCCCCCCCTCCCAACTGCTGCCTTCTGCCGGCCTGCCATCCCTAACTGCCCCCCCACCCCCCGTGCTGGCCTGTTCACCCCCAACTGCCTCCCCTCTGGCCAGCCTGTTCACCCCCAACTGCCTCCCCCTCTGGCCAGCCTGATCACCCCCAACTGTCCTCTCCTCCTGGCCTGATCACCCCTAACTGCCTCTGTCTCTGCCCTTCCACCATGGCTTTGTCTGGAAGGACCTCTGGAAGGTCTCCCGGTCTAATTAGCATAGATAGAGGTCTTTTATTGGTATAAATAGAGGTCTGGTGCACTGGTGGAGGCCAGTTGGTCTGCCCTGAAGGGAGTCCCAGGTCAGGGTGGGAGTCTCCTTGAGAGCAGGACTAGCCTGGGTGAGGGGCCTGGAGCAGTTTGGGGTCCCCACTGGGGACAGTGCTGGCCTGGGAGAGGGGCTAGGGTGGTTTGCAGACTGGCCACATCCCCATAGGGATGGGAAGGCCCTCTGGAGGGCATGGGCAGCCTGGTTGAGGGACTAAGGGCCATTTTCAGACAGGACACATCTCCTTCAGGGTAGGGGTCCCTGCTGGGGGGCGTGGCCAACCTAGACGAGGGGCTGATGGCTGTTTGTAGGCTGGCCATGACCCCATTGGGGTGAGGGCCCCTGCTGGGGGATGTAGCCAGCCTGAGTGAGTGGTTAGGATCCAGTGGTCCCAGGTTGCTGAAGGCCATTTAGGGGTGGTTTGCAGGCTGGCCAAGCCCCTGGCTTTATCCGGAAGGATGTCCAGAACGTTTCTGGAAGGGGTCTAATTAGCATATCACTCTTTTATTAGTATAGATTATCAATTTTTTTACATGTCATGACAGTATTGTGATTCTATAGAACTTTCATATATGTATATATTTGTTTTGTTTTTTTAGAGAGGAAGGGAGAGAGATAAAGAGCTAGAAACATCAATGAGAGAGAAACATTGATCAGCTGCCTCCTGCACACCCCCTTCTGAGGATGTGCCCACAACCAAGGTATGTGCCCTTGACCAGAATCGAACCTGGGACCCTTCAGTCTGCAGGCCGACACTCTGTCCACTGAAGCAAACCGGTTTGGGGCTATAGAACTTTCTTATTAGGCCTTCCTAGATTTCAAATTGCCTGAGTACTTCCAGATTTCAAATTTAAAATAAACAGTGGCAGCAAAAGAATGTCATAGTGACTCATTCGTTAAAGCTCACAATATAAGGAACACAGTGTTGAATGAAAACAGGGAAAGGACATTTAGGGTAAATATCTGCAGCTTTTATGTTGCTTAACAATAGCAAACAATCTACAATAATAAAAGAGAAACATGCAAATTAACCATCACTCTGCTATGCCAAGCCATGCCCACCAGCCAATCAGGAGTGAGTATGTAAATTAAACCAACCTAGATAGCAGCTGGCCATGGAGCTGGAGCAAGCAGGAGGCTTGGGTTGCCCTGGCAATGGAGGAAGCCAAGCTTCCCGCCTGTCCTGGCCGGTCCTGGCCTCCACTCAAGGCTACAACATTTTAATTATAGAAGATAAATAAATCCCCAAAAGATGGTGGCAGCCACAGAGCTGGAGCAGGCAGGAGACTTTGGTTGCCCCTGGCAATGGAGGAAGCCAAACTTCCCACTTGCCCTGGCCATCTCTGGCCTCCGATCAAAACTACAAAATTTCAATTATAGAAGAGAAAAAAAATCCTATATACTTGCTTCCAGCTGGCCCTGGCCTCTGCTCAGGGAGGGGCCGGAAAAAAAAAAAAAAGGAAAGGAAAAAGAGGGGATGGGACCTTGGGTGCCAGGGCGTGATCAGGTCAGGGTGGGAGATAGGGGCTGTTGGGGTAAGCAGATCAGCAGGGGAGGCCAGTTGGGGTGAGCAGGCCGTCAGGGTCAGTTGGAGGTGAACAGAATAGCGCGGTAGGGTGGGGGGAGAGCAATTTGGAATAAGCCGGCCAGCAAAGGGGCAGTTGGGGATGAGCTGGCCAGTGGGGAGGGGAGGGGCAGGGGCAGGCAGGCCACCAGTGGAGCAGTTGGTGATAAGCCAGTCAGCAAGCAGTTTGGGAAATTGGGAGTGATTAGGTGGCAGGAGGGCAGTTGGGGGTGAGCAGGCCGGCAGGCAGAGTGGTTAGGGGCAATCAGGAAGGCAGGCAGGCAGGTGAGCTATCAGTCCTGGATTGTGAGAGGCATGTCCGACTGCCAGTTTAGGCCTGATCCCTAAACTTGGGACTCTCCAATCTGCAGCCAACTACTCCACAGCTGTATCCACTGAGCTAAATCATCAAGGGCTTGACTAATCCCTACTTTTTATAGAACTCATGTTCTTTTAGCAGTCTATTTGATGCAGCCTTTCTGGAGAGTATGTATTCCTATACAGAAAGCTAATTCCATTAGCTTTTTATAATTCATAATGAACATAATGATTTTATTTTTGAACAAAATATAATTTATATGTGTACTTACCTTTGAAGGCTAGTATTTACTAGGCATTATGTTTGTGATTTTTAACTCGGTAAAAATGTTTTCTCTTCTAGACAAGCTCCGAAGAAGTATGCCTAACCTAGCTCGGATGCCAAGCACAACGGGTGTTAGTAGCAATGTGAGTTCTCCAGTCACCGTGCGAAATAGTCAGAGTTTTGACTCAAGCTTGCACGGAGCTGGAAATGGGCTTTCAAGAATACAGTCTTGTAGTAAGTCTATCAGTTCTTAAATTTTTTGTAATTTTTAGTTAGTCGTAACACCATTAAGCAAATATCTTACTCTTCCATTTCTTGTTTTTCCTCTCAGGAACAATTTTCTCCTTTTCTTGTAACTTTTTTCTCCTCACTATTAAAATTAAGTAGCATTTTTATCAGTGCTTTTGATACCAATTACATAGTAAATTATATGTAATCCTTCATATCCAAGGATAGCAGCAGAAACACTAAAAGGTGATTACTTTCATACTAAATGGTGTATTTATCACACAAAATCTGTTTTCTTTATAGATCTGCTTCTTTCGGCCTACTTGATACCTTTACTCTGAAGAAAGCACACCACTTTTGTCTAACTGTTACTTTGGTGTTGTTTTTCACTACCTCACAGCTTCCCCCCCAAAATGAAGTTTTATTATTTGTCTACTTCATTTCATCTTACCACACAGTCTGTCATTCTATGTTTTACTCAGCAACAAACAGAACAATGAGCATTCAGTCTGGTGTTCATATTTTTACTTTTTGTGGGGATGTGGTAGTTCCAGGTGCCCACACCCCCATTCCTGTTCATGTGGTCTGTATAGGTTGTTGGGGTTAAGTCTGCCCCTGGGAAGCAGACTCAGTCGTAGTATTGATATGCTGAGGCCTGGAGATGATTTGTCAACCTACAAAAGATTACTGTGTGTCCCAAAAACTTGATGGGAACACAACTATAGCAGAATTTTACATAGACCTTTTTTTTTGTTGAATTTGATGATTATACACATACATGAGCACTCCTGGATATAGAATTCACTTACTATATACTTGAGAAAAACTAATTTAAGAAAATATTTTCAAGAGATCTATAATAAAAGTGTAATGTGCTAATTAGACCAGACAGCTGAACAACCTTCTGGACTTCATTTCAGATGTCCTTCCGGTGAAGCCACAGAGGCCGAGGCAGAGGTGGTTAGGAGTGATCAGGTGGGCAGGCAGGTGAACAGTTAGAGGCAATCAGGAAGGCAGGCGAGTGGTTAGGGGTGGTCAGGCAGGCAGAGTGGTTAGGGGATATCAGATAGGCAGGCAAGTGATTAGGGGAAGTCAGGCAGGCAGGCAGGTTAGTGATTAGGAGCCAGCAGTCCTGGATTGTGAGAGGGATGTCCAACTGCCAATTTAGGAGAGATTGGGCCTAAACTGGCAGTTGGACATGGCCATGAGGACTCCTGGATTGCGAGAGAGTGCAGGCTGGGCTGAGAGACCCTTTTCTCCCCCATGCATGAATTTTGTGTACTGGGCCTCTATTAAATAAAGTATTAAATAAAACTTACATTTTCTTTTTACTTTCCTCCTATTTTTATTTCACAAAGATATTTATTGTGTATTCTATGCTTACGTTCAAAATCAGCTAAAATGTTTTAGAAAATAGGGTATGTCCCTGTTTAACTGAATAGTAAGTATGAGGCAGCAAAGGTTGGAGAACTTAGTAAACAACAGGCTTGAGTTGTGTGTATAAATTTCTGTTAAATTTGTGCTTCAGTTTTCCCTTGAAGAAAAGAATTATAAAATTAAAAAAATTCTGCCAAATAGTTCAGTTTCTTAATGTGAAACGATATGCACTATTGGGCCAGTACATTAGTAAGGCTTTTAAGAATCTTGCTCTGAGAGGTTTTTCATTTTCTAGATTTTGCTGTCCTTATTAAGGTAATAATAGCTAGCACTTGCTGAGTGGTTAAGACATGCCAGGTGCTTTGTAAGACTTCATGTAGAGTAACTCATTTATTCTCCCCACAAACCGTAAATGTCATGATGATAACTGTTTAGGAAGTATATCTGTAATAAGCTGAACTTCTGTCTTCCTTTCTATAATAACACTAAATTGTCCCTTGTATTTTCATGAAATCCTCCTCAAAGTAACCATCAAGGAATTCTAATTTCTTTCAAGCAAGGAAGAAATTGTCTTGTGAGAACTCAAAATTGTTAAAGAAAAGCAGGTTATTCTTAGAATATAATAATATAATAAAAGTGTACTATGCTAATTAGACCAGATGACCTTCTGGATGAAGCTGGGGCTGCAAGGGCCAAGGTGGCTGTCACAGTGGGCAGGGGCTGAGGCAGAGGCAGAAGCAGCTGCTGACAGCAGGGGCTGAGCCCCTTGCACAACTTCTGTGCATCAGGCCTCTGGTAATAATATGTTAGTCTATATATATATATAAAAGGCTAATATGCAAAATGTCCCCTTAGGAGTTGACCAGGAAAATGGGAGTTCAATTGCTCGCTGTGATATGCACTGACCACTATGGGGCAGCGCAGAACGAAGAGAGATCCCGACTGGCAGCTGGGGTAGGGAGGCCCTGGCTAGCAGCCAGAACACCAGCCAGGTCTAGGTACCCTACCCATGCACAAATTTTGTGCACTAGGCCTCTAGTAATAATGTAATACAGTTGGTAATCAAAAATGTTGCTGATTGATAGAATAGAATACTTTCTTGTCAAGAATTAGAATTTTCTAGCCCTGGCTGGGTAGCTCAGTTGCAGGCTTGATCCTTGGTCAGGACATACAAGAATCAACCAATGAATAGATAAATAAGTAGAACAACAAATCAGGGTTTCTCTAAAAAAATCAATAATTGGCTTTTTCAATACTAACAATCTTCTGGCAATTGGTAACATTGTATAATGCAATATAATCATATATAATATATTAAAAATTCCATTTTATATAGACATATATTAAAAGTTCCATTTTATATATACATATATGTTTAAGACAACATAGGCTTTTTAAAAATATAATATTTCTTAAGTTGGATAATGATAGAAATTTTGTCTCATATGAACATCATTTTCTCTTCTAGTTCCGTCACCAGGACAGCTTCAACACAGAATCCACAGTGTGGGTCATTTCCCTGTGTCTGTCCGACAGCCTCTTAAAGCCACAGCTTACGTGAGCCCAACTGTTCAAGGCAGTAGTAACACGCCTTTATCCAATGGCTTACAATTATATTCCAACACTGGAATCCCCACACCAAACAAAGCTACCACTTCTGGGATAATGGGCCGCAGTGCACTTCCAAGACCTTCACTGGCAATAAATGGGAGTAACCTGCCTCGAAGCAAAATTGCACAACCTGTCAGAAGGTAATTAGAGCCTTCGTTCCCTGGACTACGTTACTTCATTTGCAGCTTTAAATGGTACCTTGCCTTTTGCTTGGTCTCAGTCTAACCCTAATAGTAGGCCATGCTACCTCTTTGGCCTAACTTGTGTCCCTCTTCCTCTAGAAAGTGATGTGTGTGGGTGACCCTATGTGGTCAGGTCTTCCTCTCTCTGATCACATCTTCCTTCCTCCCTCAACACTTCAACCTGATGCCCTGTTTGCTCTATTTTACCAGGAAAGCTCCATCTCCAGAACTTTTGCATTTTCCTTCCCCCAAGTTATTTGCAGGGCTTCTTCCTTCCCTCTCTTTCCCTTCTTCTCCTACTCCATTTATCCTAGCTAATAAAGAGGGAATGTGCTAATTGATCATCACTCCATCACAAAGATGGCTGCACCCACATCTGAGGCCAGGTTCCAATAAAGAGCCTTAAGGAGCAATCATCAGGGACCTGAAGCTATGTCTTTCCTATCCCCGTGGGGCTTGACAGGGCATCTGAGGCCTTTCCCCCCACCCATCAGGGCTTCACAGGAGACCTCAGGTAATACCCTCACTTAGCAGGACTAGGGGACCTCAGGCTGCTCCCCCTGTCCCAGGGCCAGGCTGGGAGACCTCAGAACTTGTCCTCCACCCTGCAGGGCTTGACCAGACCTCAAGGTGTGCTTCCTATCTTGGTGTTGGGCTAGGGGACCTCAGGCTGCTCCCCCGGCCTCAGCACCAGGCCAGGGGACCTCAGGCCATTCACCTCAGCAAGTGGGGCTTGACAGGGGACATCAGGCCACGCCCCCCCCCACCCAGTGGGGATTGACAGGGGACCTCAAGGTGTGCTTCCCGTCCTGGTGCTGGGCTAGGGGACCTCAGGATGCACCCCTCATCCAGCGGGGCTTGATGGGGGACCTCAAGGTACATCTCCAGTGCTGGGTCTGGGGAACTCAGGCCATACTCCCACCTAGTGTGGCTTGATGGGAGACCTGAGGCTGTGCCCCCCTGCTAATGGGGCTTGATGGGGAACCTGAGGCTGCACACCTCTCCCAGTGCTTGGCCAGGGGACCTGAGGCTGGGCCCCCTCCCTCCTGGTGGGACTTGATGGGAGACCTCAGGCCATGCCCTCAACCCAACAGGGCTTGACAGGGGATCTCAGGCTTTGTCCCTCACCTGGCAGGGCTTGATTGAGGACATCAAGGCACTCCCTTTGCCCTAGTCTGGGCTGGGGGACCTCAGGCCATGCCCCCTGGCCTGGCACCTCAGGCTATGCCCTCTGCCTGGCAGGGCTTGACAAGGGTGGAACTGCCCTGATCTGGATTTAGCCCAATGGCCAGATCTGTGTCTCACTCGGTTTTGAGGTGCATGTGGGTGGACAGGGACTTGACTCTGTGTCCCATGGTGAGCCCCAGATTCTGACAGAGGAAGACTTTCATATATGTTTTACTAATTTTCTTTCATCTCTGACACTTCTATTATAGAGAAAGGGAAAACAGCAATAGTAAATTATTTCCTCTAATTAATCCCCTTTTAATGTGCACAAATTTTGTGCACTGGGTCACTAGTCAGTTTATAATGTGGTCTGACTCTCCTCATTAGAATGATCTTTGCTTCATTGCTATATGTTCCTAATGCCAAGTGGTGTGTCCAGCACAGAGTAGGATTGCAAATGTTTTATGAATCCATTTTTATATCAAAACTAGAGGCCCAGT
>PVJN01033745.1:0-23229 GCA_004026805.1 Lasiurus borealis | reverse complement strand
TCCGTACCTCAGCTTTTTGCAGTTCCTCTGGGTGTCTGTGAACCCCTCTCTTTCCCTCCAGCTGCAGAACCCCCACTCAGCCAGCTTTCCTGTGGTTCTGGATGATGTCTGTTCTGTCCTTCAGTTGTAGTTCCGAAATTGTTGTGCGAGGCAGCCGTGTAGGTGTTTACCTATGCCGCCATCTTGGCTCCTCCTCTGTACCAGAATTCTTGAAGCTTATTCTGCAAAGGGTTATGTTTACATGGTTTATCATAGAAGTCAGCTTCTATAACTCTGCAGTAGGCATGATTATAACTATTTATTAAGCAACATTTTAAGAAACAGATTCTATATATTTGGACATGATGTCTAGCAAAAATAGAAGCTAAAAATTCTTCTTTAAAAGGAAGACCTTATGATGATCTAGAATGTATCAGTTAACTATTAACAGGCATACTGTACTGCAAAGGATACTATAAGTAAGGATCAATATAAAGTAGCTAAAACGATCTTCCACATGTGTAAGTAATAGTGATACATTTGATAAATGCGGGAGAGAGTGAGGAGACCTGCCAGTCTCAGAAATGTAATCTCAAAAGCAATGACGTCACTAATAAATGTAATCTCTAGCCATATGTTTACCTTTCAGCCAGGCAGTTTTAGAGTGGCAATTTCGGAGGTGCCAACAATCGCTTTGGAATAAAATTATTCTAAAAACTAATGGTCAAATAAAAATATTGTAAGAATAATTTTCTGCCAACTTACTGACAGAATGGTTCCTTCTTGCGGAAGAAATTGGTAAGATGGAGGGAACTGCTGTGCTCCTTTCTGAGTATCATGCAAACCCACAAATCGGGAGAGAAAAGTTAACAGTGGGGAGAGGAAAAGGGAAGAAGAGTGAAAAAGGTATCAACAATTAGCTCAGGCCGTGGAAGGCTAGATTTTGTAGCGCTCTTTGCCCTCTGGTTTCCTCTCCTTTATTTCTCTGCTTCTGGCTCCCTTCACGCTGTCCCACCCTCTCTCTCCCCAGGGATTATATCCAGACAGTGATTTTGTACTTTCGGGGTGAAGGCAGCAGACATTAGGAGGCTGCATTAGAATGGTTCTGTCATTAACTCAGTAGGACATATGTTACTTTAGAAAATATGACCAGCGCCCTGGCCAGTGTTCTCAGTGGTTAGAGCGTTGGCCTGTGTCCAAAGGGTTGTGGGTTTGATTTCTGGTCAAACGCACATACTTGGGTTGCAGGTTCGATCCCTGGCCCCAGTCAGGGCAAGTACAGGAGGCAACCAATCGAAGTGTCTCTCTCTCAAATAGATGTTTCTCTCTCTCTCTCCCGCATTTTCCTCTCTTCCCCTCTCACCCTCCCTTCCACTCTCTCTAAAAATCAATGGAGAAACTGTCCTTGGGCCAGGATTAACAACAACAATATTTACATGATTATCAGCTTGGTCTTTTCAGGAAGCTATTAATATTCATTTTTCCTCCCATAACTTGAGCATTTTTCTCTTCCAATTAAAAACAAACATGAGCCAGTGTTCATCCTTCTTTTGAACAGGAAAAAGAAGGTAGCTCAACGTGGGATGCAAACGGAGAGAGCAGTTTATATGAAGGCCTGATAAATGTGTTCCCTGCTGACTACAACCCTCTCATGTTTACTGAGGAGGAGTCAGGGAAACTGCGAGTGCTGACAAAGCTCTTAGCTGTTATCCACGAACTTCGTCCTGCTGAGAGGTAGGCGGTCAGTCTAATAATCTGCCTGTAAGTGCTCCTGGGATTTTGGCTTAGATTATGGCCTTACTCTCCCATCTCTCCTTTCTTTCAAAAGAAGAAAACATTAAAAATAAGTTGGTTGCTGAGACTGGTTTGGCTCAGTGGATAGAGCGTCGGCCTGCGGACTGAAAGGTTCCGGGTTCGATTCCGGTTGGGGGCATGTACCTTGCTTGCGGGCTCATCTCCAGTGTGGGACGTGCAGGAGGCGGCTGATCGATGTCTCTCTCATCGATGTTTCTGACTTTCTATCCCTCTCCCTTCCTCTCTGTAAAAAATCAATAAAAATATATTTAAAAAAAATAAGTTGGTGTTTTGGGGGGCATGACCAGTATCTGTATGTTTTTATTTAAGAAAAAACCTAAATATAAACACATATATTTAAAAAAACCCTAGAGAAGTCTTGTAACACCTAGCTTGTACTTTAAGCTCTTTCAGAGTCCTTTTTTTTTTTTTTTAAACCATCCCTTAAATATTGATACCGCTTAGAGATTATCTTTAGCCTCCTTCTTACTCTGAACACTCTTTGGTTAGCTCTACTCCCCATAGTTTTAACTGTCACCCATCTATTCCAAGTTTGCCTCTAGTCCAGCCCTCTGATCTAGCTTCCACATCCTTCTTTCTGACTCTTTAATGGACATCTAAATAGAATTCTTTTCTTTTTTATTGGTCATTACATTCCTTTTGAATCTATTTCTGGGTAGACTCTCTTGTTATTATCTGCAAGATCTCCAGTGAATATTACAGTTGGGCTGTCATTTTACATTTACAAGATATTTCTCTCCTTCTTGACTTTTTAAATTGCCTCCTCTTCTTGTGAATGTTATCTCTTACTTTCGGATGTTGTTTTCTGTTTCCTCCATTGCTGTTTTATTCTGGTTTCTCCTTTTTTGTTCTATTTTTAATGTTGGAGACTCACTGCAAATCGATGGTGATCTGTGGTGTCCATTTATGTGTATGAGTGAGGCATTAAAACTTACTGAATGATGCCGAAACCGGTTTGGCTCAGTGGATAGAGCGTCGGCCTGCGGACTGAAAGGTCCCAGGTTCGATTCCGGTCAAGGGCATGTACCTTGGTTGTGGGCATATCTCCATTGTGGGGCGTGCAGAAGGCAGCTGATCGATGTCTCTCTCTCATTGATGTTTCTAGCTCTCTGTCCCTCTCCCTTCCTCTCTATAAAAAAATTAATAAAATATATTAAAAAAAACTTACTGAATGTTATGTGCGCCTGGGTAAGGCTTGCCGACTGGGTAATTAGGCAGCGAGTTGGCTTCTTTGTTGAGGGATTCCTTATCTCTGTGGGTCTTTTCTCCGGGGCCATTCATGTCACCTCAGAGATGAATCTCCCACTAATACCTTTCCTGGGGTGGGGTGTCAGAGGGATGCTGGCTGTCTGTTCTGGGGGGTGGCTGGCAGAGGGGACTGGGCCCTTAGCTATGCACACTTCCTTCTGATGAGTCATTACATCCCTGTCTTTTAAAGGCCTCCAGTCTGTTTCTCTGGTTTACTTTGTCCAGACAACAGACATTGTATTTGAGAAGGAAAAGCCAACCGCTTACATGGGACAGGGCCTGGCTTCTGTCATCAGTGCTCTTGTAAGAGCTCCGGTCTCCTTCCCTCTGGGCTACCTTAAGAAGATTCTCTGGGGTGAATGGACTTGGACTTGTTTCTTACTGGAATCTCCCACTTTGGGCACTTAGATTTCACCTTCTCTGCACTCATAAGTAGATCACTATTTCAGCATTTTCTGTTTTCATATATAAATGTCTCCTTAAAAAAAAAAAATCAAAGATAGTGTTTGTATTTCTGTTTCTCATTCTCTGGCTGTTTTTAGGGTGACTTCAGAGAGGTGAAGAAGGCAGAAAAGTTTTTACTTCACTATCTTAAAACTGGAAAACTTCTTAGATATTGATTTTAAAATCGAATTTGAAGGAGAACCTGAGTTTTAATGTATATGGTCATCGCTGCATCTTCTATAAATATCAGTGATGATGTTATTTGGTAATTTTCTTCAGATATAACAAGAGTCTTTCTTTTTGATTGACAGGGTGGTATTGGTCTCCAACTACACCCAAACTTTGAATATTTTACAAGAAGTGTGTAAGCGTCACGGATATGCTTATACAAGACTTGACGGACAAACACCAGTCTCTCAAAGGCAGCAGATTGTGGACGGCTTCAATAGTAAATACTCCTCCGATTTCATTTTCTTATTAAGTTCCAAAGCTGGAGGCGTGGGACTTAACCTCATCGGAGCATCTCACTTAATTCTCTATGACATTGATTGGAACCCAGCCACCGACATCCAGGTAGGACTAGTTCTGCATTAAGTAAACGTTACAGGGGAGACAGAGGTGATGACGTATTGTAAGTGCTGATGATGTATGGTAACTGAGCGCCTATTTTGCATCAGCCGCTCTGCTAAGTGCTTCACCCCGATTCAGTTTGCCCAGTAATCCTCAGTGTGGGTAGCCCCGTTTTGCAGATGAAGGTATGAAAGCCTGTTCTAGGTCGCATAGTGCAACTGGACAGTCAGTGGGTCCGTGCTGCTTGTCACTACTTGAGCCAATTAAGCAGAGACAGGGTTGAACCATACATGAGCGTTTGTTCCAATACTGCCAGCAGTATGGGAGGGCAGTAGGTCATCCACAAAAATATCCTCCGCAGCCCCATAAGCCAGCTGCTTAGGTAGGGTAGGAAGAAGATAGAAGTGGCAAACGCTTTGACATGCTTTGTCTTTTGAAGCTCTAAGGAAAACCAAGAATTCCTAATCTGAAATGTATCAATGCAGATTGCTTATGGGGAAAAGGCTATTCATTTCAACTGTGCTCTCAGAATTCTCATTTGTTTTCTAAGGCAATGTCTAGAGTGTGGAGAGATGGTCAGAAACATCCAGTACATATTTACAGACTGCTCACCACAGGTAATAACCCTTCAACGTGCCCCCAAAAATGTATTCCCTTTGAGTAGTAGAAAAAAAACACTTTTGTTGTTGTTGTTAATCTGTGCTTCAGTGTTAGGAATTATTGTTCCTTTGGTAACTCTATGCTAACCATATCTTACCCTGCAGAGATAACGGACATAGGACCTGCAGTGAATCTAATGATGTTTTCTCCTCAGGAACAATAGAGGAAAAGATCTATCAGAGGCAGATCAGTAAGCAAGGTCTTTCTGGGGCCGTTGTAGACCTGGCCCAGACGTCTGAGCACATCCAGTTTTCCGTGGAGGAGCTCAAAAACCTCTTCACCTTCCACGACAGTTCGCACTGTGTGACCCACGACCTGCTTGACTGTGAATGCGCGGGAGACGGAAACCACACAGGTTTGTTGTGTGTTAATTCTGGTAGGATGGCAAAGTTCATTCGTCTCTGCAGTACAGTGGTACCTCGAGGTACGAGTTTAATTCGTTCCGTAACCTTGAGGCGTGGGAAACTATGAGACGCTCGAGTCGCGGTAAACTGGTGGGTCGTGTGCAGCCGGCCGATCCGCACGATGACTCCTATCTCAACTGTTGCTCGTATTTCAAAGCAAAAATCGCTCGCTCGACAGCTTGTATCTCAAAAATCTCGTATGTTAGGGCACTTGTATCTCGAGGTACCACTGTACAGAATAACAACAATATTGACTATTTGTACGTGTCAGTTTCTTTCCCTCTGCAAGTCAGAGGGCAACTGCCAGATGAGTATTGGAGAAAATATTAATTAGGACCTTAATCTCTCCATTTCGCTTCTTATTTCTGAAACAGCGGTGAGAAATTTAGCTGAGAGACATCTTTCAAATTCTGGCATAACGGCTTTAGAATTAGAACCCTTATTTCTGTTTCCCTCAAAACCTACGCTTGACAGAGTAAGCTGACTCTTTGTGTAATTTATGTAGATCTTAGTCATAATGGGGACATTCTGTCTGAGGCGGTTCGCATGGGCCACCATACTTCCCAGTACCTGATGAACTAACTGCTAGTGAGGGTTAAGTGAAGCTAAAAGCATGAGTCCTGTCCTAGCCAGTGTGGCTTAGTGGATAGAGGTCCGGTCTGCAGACCGAAGGGTCTCAGGTTTGATTCCGGTCAAGGGCACGTTACCTCAGTTGCAGACTCCTCCCTGGCCCGGGCCCTGGTCGGGGCTCAGATAGGAAGCAGCTAGTCAATGTGTTTCTCTCACATTGATATTTCTGTCTTTCCCTCTCTCTTCTTCCAATTTCTGTAAAAGTCAATGCAGTCGAAACTAGTCTGGCTGGTGGATAGAGCATTAGCCTGCGGACTGAAAGGTCCCAGGTTCGATTCCGGTCAAGGGCATGTACCTTGGTTGCAGGCACATCTCCAGTGTGGGGCTTGCAGGAGGCAGCTGGTCGATGTCTCCTCTCATCGATGTTTCTAACTCTATCCCTCTCCCTTCCTCTCTGTAAAAAAAATCAATAAAATATATATATTTTAAAAAGTCAATGGAAAAATATCCCCCAGTTGAGGAAAGAATTAATTAATTAATTAAAAACATCAATCCTCTGTAATTAACACCATTCTCATAGGAACTGGATCACAAGTGGGACTTGAGTGTTCAAGAGTTTGAAGTCACTTGATAAATTCTATTGAGGAGGTTAAGAAGTTAGATTGTACAAGACCGACATGGAAACTTTATATTTTATATAAATTAATGTTAGGTCCTCTACCGTATGTTTTCTATTTTAACAATTTTTTGCTTTTCTCTTCCTTTTTCATTGTATTTACTCTGTTCTTTTTCTTATTTTTCAAGTTGAATGCCTAGCTTAATGATTGGGTATTTAAGGCTGTAAGTTTTCCCCAAGGCTGGATCTTATAATTTTGATACATAGATTTTTTTATTATTTAGTAATAAATATTCTGTATAATGGACTTGATCATGGAGTGTTGTCCCAGATTGTTCCAATTATATTCTGAATTTGGGAATATATCTCCGGATGGTTATGTGTTTAATGTATGTCTCCTATTAGACCAGAAGGCCCTTGAGATCAGAGAACAAAATGTAATAAATTACATGAATTCATTATATCATAAGATAAAAAGTATTGTATACAGTAGACTATTGATTGGCTTAAGGATTTTCTCATTCGTTTACTCACTGCAGGTGACTCACTGGAAAAATACCCCGTCACTAGAAATTGTCAGCTGGGCCCCCGTCACAAGAAGTCTGACCCCCTGAAACCTCTCTCCATGTCGCAGCTGAAGCAGTGGAAACACTTTTCTGGAGACCAGTTACATCTTAAAGATCCTTTTCTCGAAAGAATCAGAGGAAACGTGTCATTCTTTTTTCAGAATGTAACCAATCAGCATACTGCTCTGTAGTGAAAGATTACTTCGTGACATCCCCTTGTCCCCCCTTTAAAAAATAACAGTAATTAAATGTAAGTTTTGAAAAGGATTAGAATTACTCATGTATTTAATTAAATTCTTATTGTTGGAAGTGTTACAGTTGTCTCTTTTCCCCCCGCCATTGACCCATTCTAGCCAGTCCCTGTCCCCCACCCAGGCCTTCACCACGCTATTGTCTGTGCCCATGGGTTGTACATAGATGCATACATGTTCTTTGGTTGATTTCTACCCACCTACCCAGCCGTCTCCGCCTTCCCTTTGAGATTCCACAGTCCGTTCCTTGCTTATATGTCTCTATATATTATCCTCCTATATAATATAAAATAATATGCTAATTAGACCGAACAGCAGAACGACCATCTGGACAACCTTCCGGAAGAAGCAGGGGCTGCAAGGGCCGGTTGGGGCTGTGAGGGCCTGGGATGGCCCTGGGATGGCTGAGCCCCTTGCACGAATTTCGTGCATCAGGCCTCCAGTATTACAATAATCAATTTGTTGCAAAGTATATCAGAGTTTTGATACAGCACTGTTGTTTAATTTTTTTATATGTATTCTTTATTAGAAATATATTTTGATTTCAGAAAGGAAGGGAGAGTGGGAAATAGAAACATCAATCTTGAGAGAGAATCATTGGTGGGCTGCCTCCTGCATGCCCCCTGCTGGGGATCGAGCCCACAACCCAGGCTTGTGCCTTTGACCAGAATCAAACCCAGGATCCTTCAGTCCGCAGCCAAAACAGGTAGGACATATATTCTTAAATGTTAAAACATTAAAGACATATATCATTATATAATTGTTTATTGGTAATTCCATAATTAATGCACTTTTGTCAAGTACCCACTAAGAATATTAAAAACGGTCAAACACCTGTTTTTGGAAAATCTAATCTGATTAGGAACATTGACAATAGATGTCAGGTAATTGAATAACTTGTGTATTCAACTCACTTCGTGACTTGTGTATAATCAACAGATGGTACTGTTTCTCTGAGATGGTCCCCAATTAATATATGGGATCTAAAGCAGTTTGTAGACATGCTGTTTTTGTTTTTTGAAGAACAGATGCAACAAAGGAATACATTGATCAGAAAGATGATCTTAAAAAAGTAAGAATTATGAAGATTATGAAGGAGAATGAAAAAAGGAAGAGAAGACAAAGAAAAAGATGAGATGTATTTCTAAAAGGAAGAAAAGGTTTTATAAAACAGTATGTATTTTTTAAGTCACTGTTACTGGGAATACCTATGAAAGAGACTGGTTATTTTATCTAAGGACTTGGTGGAAATAAGACAAAAACAAAGGGGAAAATGTCATTTTGTGAGCATGACCTGCAGGTGGCAGCAATAGATCACAATCCTCTCAATGCCTTAGGCGTTCCAGGCTTGTTTAAAGCACAGAGCTCTCTGTTCTCATAGGCTGCTGCTGTGATAGCTGTAAAAATGGCAAGTCACTAGCTACCAGTATGACTGACAGGATTTCTTCAAGAGCACTTTATATTTACCAGAGTTTTACACTTATTCCCACCCCCCCCCATGGGTTAGCTATACTTAATAGAAGAACAAAATGATAAAGTAAATAAAAGTGATCAACCTTTTAAAAACTGATCGAATGCATTAAAAACGGTAAAATACCTGTTTTTGGAAAATCTAATCTGATTGGGAACATTAGACAATAGATGTGTCAGATAATTGAATAACTTGATAAATTTAAACTATAGTTCAATTTAATAATCTCCAGGTCCATCCATGCTTGGAAAAAAGTAACACTTGTTGTAAGATGAAGAACATAAAAGTCGCTGAGACCGGTTTGGCTCAGTGGATAGAGCGTCAGCCTGCGGACTGAAAAGTCCCCGGGTTCGATTCCGGTCAGGGGCATGTATCCTAGTTGCGGGCACATTCCCAGTGGGGGGCATGCAGGAGGCGGCTGATCGATGTCTCTCATCGATGTTTCTGACTTTCTATCCCTCTCCCTTTCTCTGAAAAAAAAAAAATTAATAAATATATTTAAAAAAATACAGTTTTAAAGAAATGAAAATATTCTTTTTTGTCTGAATTTTTTTATTGTCTTAAGACTTATCTGTATTGTATGTTCAGCCCCTTTAAAAAGCTGAGAAGCACTCTATTTTGTGTATGTACTCATAATTTTTTTTAACGCATTCACAGGCTGACAAGCTCTTAGATTGCTTCCAGTTTGGGGCTTTTATAAATAAAACTACTATGAACATTTATGTTAAAATCGTGTGAACAGATGCTTTTATTTCTCTTGGGAATAGTTGGGTCCTCTCTGGTAGGTGTGTGTATAAAACTCTTTTGCCTAGTCGTTCTCAGCAGGATAGTCAGTTGAATTACCTAAGTTACTACTATAAGAAATTGAAGTTCCTATATTTTTTTTTGTACTTTTGTGCTTTTTTCTATTTAAGTCTCCGATTCTGCTGGTATTTAATTTGGTGTAAGAAGTGATGTGTCTAATGAATTTTTCTCCAGATGGTCAGTCAGTTGAATCCATACCATTAACCCCATATATTTGATAGCAATGTGAATAAATTGATACTGGAAGTATACTCTTAAAACTCATCAGAACACTGGATGAAGATTTAGATATCTTGTTAACCAAAATAAACAGAAATGGTGGTTTGTGGGATGTGAACTATTCCCAAATGAAACATTAAGTATGGTTATTTTGAGGAATTTTTTTGGCTATACTTAATAGAAGAACAAAAATAAAAGACATTTTGACCTCAATATTTAACTCATCCAATAACTCTAGTCTATATTTTTTCCTCAATAACTATTATGTAATTATGTTATTTTAATCATCTTAGTTAAATGTGAAATAAGGATAAAAAATGAAATAGTCTTTCAAGCAGGCCCGTGTGAAAAGATATAGAGTTACTGCAATTTTTCTCATATAATTCATAGTCTAGAAATGAACATTTCTCTCTTTTTTTGACTTCCTGATGACTTCTCAAATGAAGGTAAATCATACACGAAGAGGCAAACTTTACATTTCTCCATTGGAAAAAGAAGATGCTACTGTTTTTAGATGTCTGTGGATCCCCAAAGTATATGTGGTGTGAGTTTTTGATTGCCATGCTAACAAAGATATATCTTGAATATTATTATTTTAAATTGCAACCTTATTATGAAGACTATTAGAGGCCCAGTGCACAAAATTCGTGCACTGGTGTCCCTCAGCCCAGCCTGCACCCTCTCCAATCTGGGATCCCTCTCACAACCCAGAACTGCTGGCTCCTAATTGCTCGCCTGCCTGCTTTCCTGATTGCCTCTAACTGCTTCTGCCTGCCAGCCTGATTGATGCCTAACTGCTCCCCTGTCAGCCTGTTTGCCCCTAACTGCCCTCCCCTGCAGACCTGGTCACCCCTAACTGCTCTCCCCTGCAGGTCTGAGTCCCTCCCAATTGCCGTCCTCAGCTGGCCATATTATGGTGGCCATCTTATGTCCACATGGGGGCAGGATCTTTGACCACATGGGGGCAGCCATCTTGTATGTTGGAGTGATTTTCAATCTGATATTACTCTTATTAGGTAGGATAGAGACCTGGTGCATGAGTGGGGGCCAGCTGGTTTGCCCTGAAGGGTGTCCTGGATCAGGATGGGGTTCCCTTGGGGTGTGGAGCTGCCTGGATAAGGGCCTGTGGTGGTTTGCAGGCCGGTTACACCTCCCAGCGACCCAAGTGGAGGCCCTGGTATCTGGGATTTATTTATTGAAACTTTGTAGCCTGGAGTGGAGCTAAGCTTCCTGCTCGCTCCATGGGGGCAGCCATTTCTGTTGGGATTTATTTATCTTCTATAATTGAAACTTTGTTGCCTTAAGTGGAGACCAAGACAGGCCAGGGATGCAGAAGCTTGGCTTCCTCCATCGCTGGGGGCAACCCTAGTCTCCTGCTCTCTCCACCTCTGTGGCTGCTGCCATTTTTGTTGGGATTTACTTATCTTCTATAATTGAAACTTTGCAGCCTTGAGTGGAGGCCTGAGTCCGCCAGGGTGTGTGGAAAGCTTGGCTTCCTCCATCACCGGGGAAACCCAAGCCTCCTTCCTGCTCACTTTGTGGCCACAGTCATCTTGCTTGGGGTTAATTTGCATACTCACTCCTGATTGGCTTGTGGGTGTAGCAGAGTGATGGTTAATTTGCATATCACTCTTTGATTAGATAAGATAGAGGAAGGATAATAACTCTTGTTCAAGAACTTTAGACCATACCTGGGATTTGATATGTGGAACATTTTGGTAAGAAAATGGACTTAATGAATGATGTGTGCAAAATATAAATTTGCTTTTAAGAACAGCCCTCTGGTCTGGGCAAATCCAAAATGGTACCTTGGATGCGGGCTTTGGATTAAGTCCCATCTGTCTGGAGGCAGGTTTATCATCAGCTAGTGCTGCTTCAGGTTCCAGGCCCCTTCCTTGCACGCCCCTGTGAGTGAAAGGAGTTAACAGTGTTCTATATGGTGAGGGAAAGCGAGGAAGCAAGGAGGAAGCATTTTGTATGTAAGCATCTCAGGGGAATTGTCCAAAGCCATTTCAGAAGAGAGAAACTTGCATATAGTATCTTAAGACTCAAGTGATTAGTTGTGGTTTCTAATTTTATTTTGAATATTCACTTTCATCTTTCATTTGATTCTCTTTGAATATTTTTTTTTGAGGAGAGCTTTCCTACTACAACTTATATAAGCTTCAAGTCCTGGAGAACTTGGGTTTGTTCCACTGTCTATGTGTATGTCTTTAGGTAAAGCTATTTAAATGCTTTGTGACTCAGTTTCCCCATTTGTGAAATGGGACTCGTACCTCCATAATCAGGTTGTAATACAGTAGCTATTCTGTGTAGTGTAACGCACGACTCACGTGTTTGTGGTGATGCTGGTGTAACAAACTTACAGCACTACCAGTCATATAAAAGCACAGCACCAATAATCATAGTACAGTGGTACCTCGAGATACGAGTGCCCTAACATACGAGATTTTTGAGATATGAGCCATTGAGCGAGTGATTTTTGCTTTGAAATACGAGCAACATTTGAGATAGGAGTAATCGCGCGATCGGCCAGCTGCACACGACCTACCAGTTTACTGCGACTCGAGTGTCTCATAGTTTCCCACCCCTCAAGGTTATGGAACAAATTAAACTCGTATCTCGAAGTACCACTGTAGTAGACTGTCCCATCTAGGTTTGTGGAATTGCGCTCTATGATGTTTGCATGAGGACGAAATTGCCTAGCGCTGCATTTCTCAGGACATATTCCCGTCATTCAATGGCGTGTGCCTGTAACACCACATTTGAAATTTTATTTAAATGAAGAACTTTACTTGTATTGAAATATTATTTTAGATTTTGTCTTCATACCATTTAACTTCATGTATCAACTGGCTAAAGCTTTAGCCCTCAGATGACAGAGAAGAGAAAACAATTATTCCATGTTGGCACTGAACCCCTGGGTCACAAGTCTGAGAACTGACTTAGTAAGTCATGACTTGCCCAAGCATGACTCACCAGCGCACTGTTTTATTAATAATGCTTATTCAGATAACAGACAGGGAATGCTTCTCAGGAGATGAGTGTGTCTAGAAGCCAGCTTTATTGGGCCCTGAGTAGCCCTGATCTTGGGGCAGAAATGTCCCTGGGAGCAGGGTATATCCCACCCTCGTGGTAATTGTGGACAATAGACATGGCACCGACATTTGTACCAGTGTAGCGAGGTAGGAGAATGAGAAGCTTCAATAATGGAGGGGAGGAAAAATTTTAAATACAGTGGTACCTCGAGATACGAGTTTAATTTGTTCCGTAACCTTGAGGCGTGGGAAACTATGAGACACTTGAGTCGAGGTAAACTGGTGGGTCGTGTGCAGCCGGCCGATCCGCACGATGACTCCTATCTCAACTGTTGCTCGTATTTCAAAGCAAAAATCGCTCGCTCGATGGCTCGTATCTCAAAAATCTCGTATGTTAGGGCACTCGTATCTCGAGGTACCACTGTATTTAATATCTAATGAAAACATTCCTTTAAGAAGAAGGCCTCTAGTAACTTCCCTAACCATTTAGCCATTTTGAATGAATGGCCTACTGCCCTTTACATGGGGAAACCTTGGGGTCTCTGGTCTTGACTTGCTGCCTTTTTAGAGAATGGAGAGCAGAGAGCAGCAGGACAGGTGATTATTAGCAGCCCCAGGAGTCAATAGCTACAGACCAGGTCCAGATCCTGGACCAGGAGAGGCCGGCAGATGAAGAGAGCACAGATCAGACATCCGGTCAGGACCGCACCGAGCTTTGTGTCGCTGTGGACGAAGCCGGGTCTCTGTTGGCTCCATTTGGGCCACTTTTGTCTACATCGGCCGACAAAACTAGGTTTTGTTTGTGTCTTGTTCTACGTTGTCTCTCACTGGGGGTGTTAGTCATAGAAATATTAGCAGGGTGCATGAGGTGATTAAGTTATTCTCTGGAGATTTTATCAGTTTAATCTACCTGGTCTTTTCTTTTCCCTTTCCTCTTCCTCTCTTTGCTTCTCTTCTTTCCTCTTCTCATCCCATTCCTTCTGTTTCTCCCTTCCTTCCCCATAAATAGAATTAAGGTATTTGACCTTCAAAAGCGGGTGACCCTAACTACACATCTAAAGTAACGAAGCTAAAATGTCATGATAAGTTTTGGGTATAAGAACAATGGCAAACTAGCATTAAATATATGGTTTAAGTGAATGATCACTTTTTAAAAAAAATGTTTTATTGATTTTTCACAGAGAGGAAGGGAGAGGGATAGAGAGTTAGAAACATTGATGAGAGAGAAACGTCAATCAGCTGCCTCCTGCACACTCCCCACTGGGGATACGCCCGCAACCAAGGTACATATCCTTGACCAGAATCGAACCTGGGACCCTTCAGTCTGCAGGCCGATGCTCTATCCACTGAGCCAAACCAGTTTTGGCAAAGGATCACTGTTTTGATTGTGTAAGCTGTAAGTGCATCACAGTTTATGGGTATGCACCCCCAAAAATAGAGCTCATTTACTTATACATTTTGTACATTGACTGCTGTGCTAATTGGATTAAAGTTCTAATATTTCCCATACCCCAGTGGGTCAACTTGCGTAATTTTGGGGATGCATGAATCGCATCCTCTCACCCAACCACACCAACTCCACATCATGGTTTGGTTATTAACTAGTTTAAAGAAGGAAAGGATATAATCTATAAGTTTCAGAATTTAATCGTTGTCACTATTGTGCTTTCTGACTCTTCCCTCTGTTTCAAGTCAATAAATAAGATTTCAAGACACATTATGAGGTGGAGTAGGGGCTGCTGGGAGGTAGTGCAAAGCAAGAAGTCAGGGGCAGAGGAGAGCTCTAATTTTACTTTAATTAATTTTTACTTTTTATTTGATTGTGTATCTACCATGTGCCAGGGACATTGAGCTGTAGAACAAATGGTCTCTCTCATTAAGTTGTCTATAAAAGTCCAATTAACTTAGAGAAATTTGTGTTTTTGGAGGAAACAACCACATAAGCCCAACTAAGCAAGCATGAGGTCCATCCACACGAGAGGGGACAAGTAGGTAGAAACAGAAAAGTTATTTCACTGATTAATGAATACTAGTTGAATACCACTAGGTGAATACTAGTTAAATGGGCCATTTAAATATTCTCATTGAAATATTCTCAAGGATTCAGTGTGATTGGTATTGTTATGAAGGAGGACATGGAAGCTGACAGGTGAAAAGTCTGTACCAGATCAACAACTAGTAGGCGACAGAGCCAGGTTTCTAACCTGACCCAAATTATTACCATTTATGGAGTGGTTTTTTAAGGGCCAGGCGGTGATACATGCTTTATTTATATCATCCCAAGAAATTTCCAGAACAATGAAGTCCTATATTTTTCCTGATTTACAGATAAGGGAGTTGGGACTTGGAGAGTTGCTCATAGTGTACAACTACTAAGTGGCACCTCTCCTTAGTTGTGGTTCTCTCTCTCTTTTTAAAAAAAAATATATTTTATTGATTTTTTAGAGAGGAAGGGAGAGGGATAGAGAGTTAGAAACACCAATGAGAGAGAAACATCCATCAGCTTCCTCCTGCACACTCCCCACTGGGAATGTGCCTGCAACCAAAGTACATGCCCTTGACCGGAATGGAACCTGGGACCCTTGAGTCTGCGGGTGGACACTATCCACTGGGCCAAAAGAGCAAGGTTGTGGTTCTCTTGTTGATGGGACAAGAAGATGTCAGGGCAAGGGAGAGACAGACCACATAGCCAAAGAACAGCGTGTGGCCCAAGTGACAGGGAGGTCCAGTGGCTTAAAGGCGAATCCCTTGCTTACAGGCTTCTTTATACTAATAGCAATACAGTGGTACCTCGAGATACGAGTTTAATTCGTTCCGTGACCTTGAGGCGTGGCAAACTATGAGACGCTCGAGTCGTGGTAAACTGGTGGGTCATGTGCAGCCGGCCGATCTGAGCGATGACTCCTATCTCAAATGTTGCTCGTATTTCAAAGCAAAAATAGCTCGTATCTCAAAAATCTCGTATGTTAGGGCACTCGTATCTCGAGGTACCACTGTATAGGGTATTTGCCAATAGCGGGGTATGCTTTACGTTCAGCATATTTTCTTTTTATCCACAGGTCATGAGCCTTACATCTTCCCAAGAAAGTCCTGGGTGTGAAGGCCCAATTCAAGAACAATGCAAGAGATGGACGGTGACTGACATCAATCCTACCGATTCTACTGACCACCTCCGGCCAGCACTGGTGCCCTGTCACAGAGACCCGTGGACCGGATCTCCTCTGCCTCTTTGGAAGGGTGATATTAATAGGATTTATTTCCAGTCTCTTCCTGAAGCTTGTCCTCCCTGGTCACCCTCATTGTCCTCCTGAGTCATCTCCCCTGAAGGCCTTAGAGCTCTGTTTCATTTCAGTAGCTGCAGGCAGTCACTGGGGCGAATAATGCTCTTGTTCTCTCCTGACCTCATAAAAGCAGACTTGTGACTCCGTTACAATCCGCAGAGAGGCAGTTATACTCATATATGTCCAGGCAAGGAGTTAGTCACGTAAACAGAGAGGGTTGCTAAGCAACCTAATACACATTTCCCGAGTTGCTCTCAGTGTCGGTGATGGATGGGAGATTCCCAGCCAAAGAGTCAAGAACGTAGTACAGTGAAGTACAGAAGGGTCATACATGTTCTCTTTCTGCTTCAACCCCAAATTCTCCTGTTTTCCTGTCCGAAACACGCTGTGGATTGACTTCACGCTTTGTAAGCAGGAGGGAAAGAATAAGACGTAAGAACGGAGAGGGTGGTGATCCTTTTCACTGCGGGGGTCAGCTCCTTTCTCTGAGCTTGTCCTTCCAGCTCCTTTAGATCCTAGAAATATCACATAAGAGAACCGCAGAGCCAAACCGGTTTTGCCGGCTTTCTTATTATTTTCAATGTTAATTCTCTATTTCAACGGGGATGAAACATACTGCTTTTAAGTTCATAAAGCCCTCTCTCTCCTACTTAGCTGGTAGCCCTTCTGCAGGTTCCAATGCCAGTCTCACTTCAAATAGGAGAGACTTTTCTTAACCTTGACACGTGGATGTTCCCTTTCCCTGCTGCCAGATGCAACGTGTTTTCTCCCCGGTTCTCCAGTTATGATCAGTGCTCGCTTAGCCCAGGAAAGTTCCTTTTCTGACTCTGACACATTGACTTTTGATTTATCGTCTCTGCCCAAATACAACCTGCGAAACCCTTCCCTTTGTTTCTCAGAGGACACCTGCCGAGGGATGCGGATGCAGCCGCACCTCCCTCATGTTTGGCCCGAAAGCTGTTCCAGGTGTATCTGGTCCTGACCACCTGGACCCTGAACTCTGCTTCTGGGCCAGGTTGGAAGGATCCCTAAGCCTCTGACCTTGACGTTCTCAGCAGGGTAATTTCCATGCACAGTGAATGATAACCCTCCAAACGGCCAGGTCAGCAATCGATACACTCCCTCCCTGCCTTCAGCACGGAGATTACAGCAGCTGCGACTCCACAATGTGTCCTGCTCCACTTAACCTTGGGGAAATGACTGTGCAAATAAATGATCAGACTGTTGTCTCTCTGCCGAGTTTTGGGTTCTAGTTGTCAGGTATATATATGAAGTAGCCATAGAATATCCTGTACCATCTTTCACACAGGAGGCTATGCCTAAAGCAGGAAGGATCCTCTCATCCTGCTTTATGGAACAAGTGTTTTTCGATGGTTTGGGGTAAGCATTAAAAAAAAATAAATTATATATATATATATATTTTCAACATATTTTATTGATTTTTTACAGAGAAGAAGGGAGAGGAATAGAGAGTTAGAAACATTGATGAAAGAGCAACATCGATCAGCTGCCTCCTGCACACCCCCTACTGGGGATGTGCCCACAACCAAGGTACATGCCCTTGGCCGGAACTGAACCTGGGGCCCTTGAGTCTGCAGGCCGATGCTCTATCCACTGAGCCAAACCGGTCAGGGCATTGGGCTAAGCATTTTTGAATCACTGAAGCCTGCTCCGGTTTGGATGTGGTTATTCTTTTCTTTCTGGTAACGGTTGCAGTTTCTGGGGTTGGTTCCCATAGGCTGTTGGTGGTGACCATAGATGACAGCAGAGTCAGACTTTGCGGGAAATGACTGAGGGCTGGTGTGGTAGTCAAGGCTGGAAGAGCTCTCACTCATTGTCGTCGTTAAGTGTGTGCTCCTCACGTCTTTGGAAGTAAAAGGAGGGTCACGAGAGGCACACCGCGACCCTGTCATGTGAGTGTGGCAGACACCCCGAGGGCCTGACATCCCTGAGTTGGGAGCAGCCTCGTCCGATGTCCACAGATGGTCAGCCCGGTCAGTCTGCCCTAACCTGGTCAGCCCGCCGCCTCCCTGCTTTCTATTTCTAGCTTGTGTCTCTCTATACCTTTGGACCGAGAGCGCAGAGGTCATGAATCCAGTTTTTTTCTTCTTTCACATCAACTACAAGTAAAGCAACCCATAAAAAAAAACAAAAAACCTTTCACAGTTTTGCATGCCGCTCGGAAAACCCTTTACACGTTTTATTATTAGAAGAGCGAAGGAATGTGCTTTTGTATTGAGTTCTAAAGTTTTTTTTTTAATATATTTTATTGATTTTTTACAGAGAGGAAGGGAGAGGGACAGAGAGCTAGAAACATCAATGAGAGAGAAACACCCATCAGCTGTCTCCTGCATACCTCTCACTGGGCATGTGCCACAACCAAGGTGCATGCCCTTGACTGGAATCGAACCTGGGACCCTTCAGTCTGCAGGCTGATGCTCTATCCACTGAGCCCAACCAGTCCTGGCAGTTCTAAAGTTTTGTTTTTAACCTTGGCTCAAAATCACTTGCCATCTTACATCAAATCCCCCACGAGACTCACCTCTCTGAATCAAGGAGGAACATCACGTTAAAAATGGAGATATCGTCCACTATTGCCCGCAAACATCCAAAGGAGTGGGGACTTAACCAACTCAGCTCTGGGAACCTCTGTTTTCTCTTTTTCCTCTTTTTTTCTTGGGGGGGGGGCGGGGAGGGGATCAGCATTGAGGATGATGATGAAATGAAGAGAGCCGGGGATCAGAGAAAGGCAGGAGCACACCTGCGTGCTTTATCCCAGCGCCTTTATCCAACAGGGCCTTTCCTGGGTGCTCCCGAGTCTGTGCACCCGGGGCAGAGCTTCCCTTGGGGGTGGGAGGCCCCCCAGACCTCGCTTCCCTTGGGAGATGTTCTGTGCCCAGGGAACATGACTCATCAGCTCCAGGAAAGTCCTGGCAGGCTCCCTGCACAGAGAGAAAATTAATGGCTCCGGCGTTGTGTTTGGTGAAGGAGAAGGACGCGAGCCAGGGGAGCCGTTTCTGGCTGGAAACAACAGCTGCTTTGGGGGGAGATGGGGGCTCTGTGGAGTCCCACACACAATCACCGGCCAGGCCGTTTGCACGGGGTCTCCTGTGCGCCGCCGGCTCATTGAACTCCAGTGTCTTGATCTGAGTCGGGTGCTCTGGACTTTTATGCTTCCATGAGTGGCCTGGTGCACAAAATTTGTGCACATTAAAAGGGGGTTAGGCCGAAACCGGTTTGGCTCAGTGGATAGAGCATCAGCCTGAGGACTGAAAGGTCCCAGGTTCGATTCCGGTCAAGGGCATGTACCTTGATTGTGGGCACATCTCCATTGTGGAGTGTGCAGGAGGCAGCTGATCGATGTCTCTCTCTCATTGATGTTTCTGACTCTCTATCCCTCACCCTTCCTCTCTATAAAAAATCAATAAAATATATTTTTAAAAAAAGGGGGGTTAGAGGAAATAATTTAATATTGCTATTTGCCCTTTCTCTATAATAGAAGTCTCAGAGATGAAAGAAAATCAGTAAAATGTATAGGAAGACCTTCCTCCTGTCAGAGTCTGGGGCACACCACGGGACCCAGAGTCAGGTCTCCGCCCACCCACATGCACCTCCAAATCGTGTGAGACCCAGATCCAGCCGGCCCTCCCCCACACCATTCATTGGGCTAGATCCAGAGCTGGCTAATCCCACCCTTGTCAAGCCCTGCCAGGCGGGAGGCATGGCCAGAGGTCCCCCAGCCTGATGCCAGGGCAGGGGTGTGGCCTGAGGTCTCCTGTCAAACCCTGACAGGTAGGGGATGTGGCCTGAGGTGCCCTGTCAAGCTCCACAGGTGTGGGATAGGGCGTAGCCTCAGGTTCCTGCTGATTGCTCCTTAAGGCTCCTTATGGGAACTTGGCCTCAGCTGTGGGCACAGCCATCTTTGTGATGGAGTGATGGTCAATTAGCATATCCCCTCTTTATTAGATAGGATTGGCTTCTCGCCTCAGCCTGTCTTCCTTAAAATGCTGTTGTGGATTTGTTTCCTCTCTTTCTCATCAAATCATCGACCTGTCGTGGCCAGCACTGAGGAGGAGAGTAGCTGGTTATATGTACCACGCCTCCTGTAGCCTGACGAGGGCTGTGCTCTGAGGAGGGGGTGATCGTTCATTCACTCAGTTATTTTTTCCTCAAACAGTGACCATTGAGATATTAATCATGAGAACCTACTGTGTACTGGATTCCGGATACAACGGCAAGCAAGTAATCCCTTCTCTTTACCCGGATGGAGCTCACAAGAAGGTCTGTTTGCGGGGCAGGACAGACAATTAATGGGGCAAAAATAACACGAGATGAAAGAAGAGGGGCAGTGTGCCTCGGCACATTCAACAGGGACATCACATTGCTTATGGGTGGAGTTAGAGCTCGTGAATTCAGAAGGGAAGTTGTGATGGTGGAATTTCAGGCAACGCAACAGACTCTTGTGGGAGAGGTCAATGCTATGGGCCATGGGCTCCGGCCCCAGCCTGGTTTCTAGCTAGCTGAGTGGCTTTAGCAAGTCCGTTTACTTCTTTTTTTGTGTGTGTTTTTAAAAAATATATATTTTATTGCTTTTTTACAGAGATGAAGGGAGAGGGATAGAGAGTTAGAAGCATTGATCAGCTGCCTCCTGCACGACCCCTACTGGGGATGTGCCCGCAACTAAGGTACATGCCCTTGACTGGAATCGAACCTGGGACCTTTCAATTCGAAGGCCGATGCTTTATCCACTGAGCCAAACCGGTTTGGGCCAGTTTACTTCTTGACTTTGTTTTCTTCTCGGTACAAGACAATTGGCCTTGGTGGTCTCAAGGTAATAATTTTGGTAGGGTCTGGCCGTCTCTGATGTTTCTTAGGAGGCTGATACTTGCACATTTTATTTTTAACTTTATTGAGGGAATAACTGAAAAATAGAATTGTATATATTTCAAGGGTGCAATATGATGGCATAAATATATGATTTCAAAGATCAAGATCATTAGTACACACATCACATGACAAAGTTGCTTTTATTTTTGTGAGAATGCTTCAGATCTACTTCCAAGTACACAACACCATAGTAACTATAGTAACGGTGCTGTGCATTAGATCCTCAAACGTTATTCTTATAAGTCAGCGGTTCTGAACCTTCCTAATGCCACCTTCCTTTAATGCAATTCCTCATGTTGTGGTGACCCCCAACCATAAAATTATTTTCGTTGCTACTTCGTAATGTAATTTTATGGTTGGGGGTCACCACCACATGAGGAACTGCATTAAAGGGACATGGCATTAGGGAGGTTGAGAACCACTATTATAAGTGAACCTTTGTACCCCAGCGCCTTCTCCCCTCAGCCTCTGGCTACCATGAACCCCCTCAGGCCCTGCTTCCCTCAGCAGACACCACCCCAGGACACTGGCCAAGACCGGACCCTGGGCCAGGGCTTGCTCTCCGAGGAAGGTGCGGTGGTGTCTGTAAGTCCGCTGCGGCCGCGGGTAGGAGCGTGGCTGCACGTAGGCCTCACTGACATTGGGGTGGCCTTGGCCTAGACTTCTCTCACATCAGCATTCCAGCCCCGTCCCTGCGTGTCTCCTTCCACAGCAGAGCTTCCTTCGTCGTGTCCAGCGTGTTAAACGAATGGCTTCCGGTGAAACTGACCTTCGGGAAGATGCCCCTGTAGCTTCCATGTTGGTAGACCCGTGTCGGTAGACCCAAGTGGACCCCAGTGTGAGAAATCCAGAGGTAATACATTTTGGTTAATACACATTCTTAATATTCACTGAAAAGCTTTCCAAAAATGGAGGAATTCCAAGAGAAAACGGTGAACCCCCAGGTTCCTAGGCTCCCAGCTCCTTGGATGGAGGTGGTGGTAGAAAGTGTGGGGATGGTGCCAGGGGCAGGGCTGTATCTGGATGGAGAGAGGGAGGGGCATGGCCAGTCCTGGACGAGGATGTGAGGGCCTGTGACGCAGATCCCCAGACCCTGCTGTGACAGGAGTGTGGCACTCAGAGGCCCAGCACAGGGGTGGGAGGGGGTGGCATGCTGGGACTTTTATGCTTCCACTAGTGACGCAGTGCACAAAATTCATGCACACTCAAAGGGGGATTAGTTAGAGGAGATAATTTAATATTGCGTGTGTGTGTGTGTGTGTGTGTGTGTGTGTGTGTGTGTGTGTTCAGTGCACATCTGGCTTTAATCAGCTGTCAAGTAGGTCATAAATTCTAAAATGCCCACAGAAGGTGTCTTTGGTTTACCTGTTTACAGCTGGCTGAGAGGTGCGTGTGCTGGGCCACCCTGGGGAGGGTATTGCCTCACAGGGGGTTTTTCATCCCAGAGATTAGCTGCAAGTTGGCTTTCCAAGGGATAACATTCTTTGGTTTGTTTTGCTTTGAATCAAGTGGTTCTTTTCAAACAAGTGCCCTCTCACGGTTAGTATTTCTCTCCTCTGGCCAAGGGAACAACCCTCCACTCCTGACAGGCCCTCCTGTAAGGGCTGCAGGGGGTCATGGGAGGTCTGGCTCCGGGGCCAGGGCATTGGGAGGAGGGTGGTGAGGGGAGGTGAGCTTCAGGTGACAGGTAAGGGCCTCTGTCTAGTGTGTTTCCCACCAAATGTCCCGTGTGTGTGTGTGTGTGTGTGTGTGTGTGTGTGTGTGTAGCTGACAGGGGTCTAATGGCCCAAGAACGTGATATTTCTCAGTTGCCTTCCTGTCTGTGTTTTCTAGAGGGTAGAGCAAGCATGTCAAACTCGCGCGGCCCTCGGGCTGCCTGCCTTGTTTATTTGGCCCGTGTTTGCCTTTGAGTTTGACATGCTCGGTGTCGAGGTATAATGCTGCATGCCGCAGGGATGCTGAGAGGCAGAAGACTGAATCTCTGCCCTCTGAAATGGAATGTTCCAGGTCAGAAGGCAGGGCCTATACATCTCCGTAACTTGGCAAGACTTAGAGCAAGAGTCATCCCCGTGAAAACATGCTCACTTGAGGCGAGACCAGCAGCTTAGAAGGGGGCTGAGTTTCCCATGTTTACTGGGAAGTCGGAAGGTGGGATGGAGGGCTTCTACAACGGGATCAACTGTGGGGGCTTTAAAGACTATGGAGCGCATGGGGAGGAGCCAAGATGGCGGCATAGGTAAACACCTACACGGCTGCCTCGCACAACAATTTCGGAACTACAACTGAAGGACAGAACAGACATCATCCAGAACCACAGGAAAGCTGGCTGAGTGGGGGTTCTGCAGCTGGAGGGAAAGAGAGGGGTTCACAGACACCCAGAGGAACTGCAAAAAGCTGAGGTACGGA
>PVJN01033744.1:0-23231 GCA_004026805.1 Lasiurus borealis | reverse complement strand
AGTCTCAGGGCTTAAGGGACCTCCTTGCCTTCCAGTCGGCCCCGCCCTCCACGGCCCGGGAGTCTCACGTAACTGGGTAATCGCTGGAGCTGTCCTTGTGCGCGCGCCAGCAGTGCCTCTAGACCGCTGCCTTTCCAGCTCCCCTGCTCCCCTGCGTACCAGGACCACAGGAGTCTAGGTCTCCAGGGTTTTGCCCGAAACAGGGGCCCAGTGGACTCAGAAGTGGCGCAGTTGGGAGGGTCTGTCTCTCGCCCAGTAGCGAAAGCCGGCAGCACAATTAGCAATCGATCCTCTGTGTGGCGCCGGTGCCCTGTGTGTGCGCGTATGCGCCACAGTGACCAGACCTCCTATCTTTTGCGACTCCCCTAAATTTCTGTGCACTTCTCCCTTTTCACAGTCCAAACTCCCCCCGTATGAGTTTCGGCTGGGTCTGGGGTTTAGTGTCGTAGGATAAGGGGTTCAATGCCGTTGGGGGTCTCCGTTTACCTCCCGTCAGAGAAAGCCAGCCAGGTACTCGGGCACCCGCTCTCTCAGCATGCGCGTCTCTGTACCTCAGCTTTTTGCAGTTCCTCTGGGTCTCTGTGAGCCCCTCTCTTTCCTTCTAGCTGTAGAACTTCCACTCAGCCAGCTTTCCTGTGGTTCTGGATGATGTCTGTTCTGTCTTTTAGTTGTAGTTTTGAAATTGTTGTGCGAGGCAGCAGTGTAGGTGTTTACCTATGCCGCCATCTTGGCTCCTCCTTCCTAGTTGTAGTTTTGAAATTGTTGTGAAGGGAGCAGTGTAGGTGTTTACCTATGCTGCCATCTTGGTTCTTGCCAAATTCATTTATTAAGTTGAATAGCTTTTTGATGGAGTCTTTAGGGTTTTTTATGTACAATATCATGTCATCTGCAAATAAAGACAGTTTTACTTCTTCTTTTCCAATTTGGATGCCTTTTATTTCTTCTTCTTGTCTAATTACAATGGCTAATACTTCTAATACTATGTTGAACAGGAGTGGTGAGAGTGGGCATCCCTGTCTTGTTCCTGTTTTTTAGGGAAAATGGTTTTAGATTTTGCTCATTGAGTATGATGTTAGCTGTGGGTTTATCATATATGACTTTTATTATATTGAGGTATGATCCTTCTATTCCCACCTTGTTGAAAGTTTTTATCAAGAAAGGGTGTTGGAAGAGGAATCCAAGATGGTGGCATAGGTAAACACCTACACTGCTGCCTCGCACAACAGTTTCAAAACTACAACTCAAAGACAGAACGGACAGCATTCAGACTCACAGGAAAGCTGGCTGAGTGGAAATTCTACAAATAGAGGGAAAGAGAGGGGCTCACGGAGACCCAGAGGAGCTGCAAAAATCTGAGGTACAGTGACGCGTGCGTGGAGAGAGTGGGTAACAGAGTACCTGGCTGGCTTTCTCTAGCGGGAGGGAGACAGAGACTCCCAACTGCATTGAACCCCTTCTCCTACGGCACTGAACCCCAGGTCCAGGCTATACTCATACGGGGGGAGTTTGGACTGTGAAAATGGAGAAGTGCATGGAAATTTAGGGGAGTTGCCAAAGGGCAGAAGTCTGGTGGTGTGCACAGCACTGCGCACAGAAGACCGACTGCTGATTGTGTCACAGGCTTTCATGAGTGGGCAGGAGACAGAGCCTCACAACTGTACCACTTCTAACTCCACTAAACCCCAGTTTGGGGAGAAATCCTGGGGACTCAGACTCATATGGTTCCAGAGCGCAGGGGAGCCGGAAAGGCAGAGGTCTAGAGGCACTGCACACACGCACAGGGACAGCTCCAGGGAATACCCAGATTCACGTGCGACCCAGGGGCCATAGAGGGCAGGGCTGACTGGAAGGCAAGGCAGTCCACTAAGCCCTGACACTCCACCCATCCCAAGCTCAACAGAGAGGCTTTTGCAGTTTTGTGGGTTTTTTTAAAATATATTTTATTGATTCCCTCACAGAGAGGGAGGGATGAGATAGAGAGCTAGAAACATTGATGAGGGAGCGACATCAATCAGCTGCCTCCTGCACGACCCACTGGGGATGTGCCTGCAACCAAGGCCCATGCCCTTGACCAGAATCGAATCCAGGACCCTTCTGTCCCAAGGAAGATGCTCTATCCACTGAGCCAAACCTGTTTTGGCAGTTTTGCAAGTCTTGTATCATAAGGCTGAATCCAACACAGAAGTTCTCCCAGTATAGTGAAAATGTGGAGACAAAGGAAGAGATCACAAACAAAAGAAATGGAGGAAAACAAATGACTGGATATAGAGTTCAAAACCACGGTTATAAGGTTTTTCAAGAATATCTCAGAAAAGATGGATAAATTTAGTGAGACCCAAGAAGAGATGAAAAAGGACCAACTAGAAATTAAACATACACTGACTGAAATAAAAAATATTATACAGAGACCTAACAGCAGACTAGAGGAACTCAAGAATCAAATAAAAAAATTGAAATATAAAGAATCAGAAAACACTCAACTGGAAAAGCAAAAAGATAAAAGAATCAAAAATGTGAAGATAATGTAGGGAGCCTGTGGGACAGTTTCAAGCGTACCAACATCAGAATTATGGGGGTGCCAGAAGAAGAGAGAGAAGAAGATACTGAAAACATATTTGAAGAAATAATGACTGAAAACTTCCCCCACCTGCTAAAAGAAATAGACTTACAAGTCCAGGAAGCACACAGAACCCCTTATAAAAGGAAATCAAAGAGGACCACACCAAGACACATCGTAATTAAAATACCAAGAGCAAAAGACAAAGAGAGAAAAACAGTTAATTACCCACAAGGGATCACCCATACGATTGTCAGCTGATTTCTCAACTGAAAGTATGTAGGCCAGATATGAGTGACAAGAAATATTCAAAGTGATGTATAACAAAAACCTACAACCAAGAATATTCTATCCAGAAAAGGTATCATTCAGAATTGAAGGGCAAATAAAGAGCTTCACAGATAAGAAAAAACTAAAGGAGTTCATCAACTCCAAACCAGTATTATATGAAATGCTGATAGGTACTCTTTAAGAAGAGGAAGAAGAAAAAGGTAGAAGATAAAAAATTCTGAACAACAAATACATATCTATCAACAAATGAATCTAAAATTTAAGTGAATTAAAAATTTGATCAACAGAATAAACTGGTGAATATAATAGAATCAGGAAGTGGACTGACAATTCTCAGGGGGAAAAGGGTGAGGGGGGTGCAGGGAGAGACTGGACAAAAAACATACATCTATGGATGAGGTCAATGGGGGTGAGGTAAGGGTAGAGGGATAGGTGGGAGAAAGGTGGAGGGGAGCTATGGAGGGAAAAAAAGAGAAACAGATGTAATAATCTGAATTGTAAAGATTTAATTAAAAAAAAGAAAGGGTATTGGATTTTGTCAAGTGCTTTTTATGCAGCAATTAACATGACTATGTGATTTTTATCTCTCAATTTGTTTATATGATGTATCACATTTATTGATTTGGGGGTATGGTACCATCCTTGCATTCCTGGGATAAATCCTACTTGGTCATGGTGTATGATCTTTCTGATATACTGCTGGATCCAATTTGCTAGAATTTTGTTGAGGATTTTGGCATCTATGTTCATGAGGGATATTGGCCTGTAATTAATTCTCTTTCATTGTGCTGTCTGTATCTGATTTTGCTATTTGGGTGATGCTGGCTTTATAGAATGATCTTGGAAGTTTTCCTTCCTCTTGAATTTTCTGGAATAGTCTGAGGAGGATAGGTTTTAGTTCTTCCATGAATGTTTGGTAAAACTCCCCTGTGAAGCCATCTGGACCCGAGTTTTTGTTTGCTGAAAGCTTTTTGATGACTGCTTCAATTTCTTCAATAGTCATTGGACTATTGAAATATTTAGTTTCTTCCTGATTGAGTTTGGAAGGTTGTATTTTTCTAGGAATATGTCCAGTTCCTTCAGGTTGTCCAGTTTGTTGGAGTAGAGTTGTTCATAGTATTTTTTAACAATCCTTTGTATTATGGTGGGGTCTATTATTATTTTTCCTCTTTTGTTTCTGATTTTATTTGGGTCCTCTCTATTTACTTCTTGGTTTGCCTGGCTAGAGGTTCATCTATCTTGTTAATCCTTTCAAAGAACCAGCTCATGGTTTTGTTGGGTTTTTTTTGTATGGTGTTTTTTTTGTTTTGTTGTTGTTGTTGTTGGTGGTGGTGGTGGTGGTGTGTGTGTGTGTGTGTGTGTTTTGTCTCAATGTCATTTATCTCCACTCTGATCTTTATTATTTCCTTCTTTCTGCTTACACTGGGTTTTTCTTGTGGCTCTCTTTCTAACTGTTTGAATTGCAGGGTTAGGTAATTTATTACCATTGTTTCTTGTTTTTCTGCAGTAGGCTTGTAAAGCTGTGAACTTCCCTCTCAAGACTGCTTTCGCTGTGTCCCATAGATTTGGGATTATTGTGTTTTCATTGTAATTTGTTGCCATGATGGTTTTGTTTTTTAATTTATTTGTTTGTTTATTTTTTTCCTATTGCTCTCCCCAGCCCTCCCCACCCCCCAGTATATTCCCTCACCAATCTCACCACCCCCCACCCCCAATGCCCTGTATCCACTAGCAATGCCTACACACATGCATACAAGTCCCTTGGTTGATCTCCTACAGGTTCACACCCCCCCAACCTCCCCTGCCTTCCCAATGTAGCACAACAGTCTGTTCATTCTTCTTTGCCTCTGCATCTGTTTCCTCCCCACCTCCTGCTTCCTGTCTTTAAAAACATCTTGCCTCTGTAGGCTAGAAATAAACCCACAAGAGCAAAATAAATGTTTGAGTCCCAATTTCAATGTCCAATAGCCTTGAGTCCCAGTTTCAACGTCAAACAGTTTCTTATGTATACACATCATCAATGGTATCTGCATAGTGGACAAATGGTGGCAATGCCAGTCCTACCCTCTCTGGTTTGGTTCTAGGCATCCTGTAGTGATGCACAGCTGCTGGCTGTTAGCATGGCAATGGGTCGTCAGCGTCTTCCATCTCTGGACTTTTTCTCTTCTTATCTTCGTGGTTAGAGCATACCTGTCAGTTCCTCTCTGTTGCAGGAGTCCACTTGGTCTTGGAGTTGTTTTCTGAAAGTATATAAACATATTCTCGACCAAAAGTTAATAAAGGAATCTTTTCTATAAAATTGACTTGGAGTCCTTTTTATTTTTGCCTACCTGCTTTTCCTTTGGCTTATTGAGACACCATGTGTGTTTTTCATGGGTGTTTTGCTGTTAGTATTACAAATGAAAATTAATTTTCTAGAGTGAAAATTTTCTAGATGTAATTTACTTACCAGATATTTTTCTTTACATGATATTATCCTATTCTCCCTCCCCCCCTTTTTTTGATTAATGGAGAACTGGGTAAAATTTTTAATGCAATCTTGATAACGTTAAATTTTAATTTTTTGCACACAAATATGCCTGTTTTATGTTCATTGCATGTTAAACAATTTTACCATGAGATAAGCTGTCAATAGAAATTTTAATTAATACTTTAGAAACAGCTTTTTCTCCAGTACACTTAATTTTTTTTGGGTGTTCACTTATTTCAATTTGCCAATTTAAATTAATCTGAAAGCTTGATAACTCTTTTATGTCAAATTTAATACTCTACCAACAATCTTATATTACTCTGTATATATTAGTGGAAAGGTTTATTTTCATTCTTGAGTAGGCACTGAGCATTCCTAGTGCTAGGCTGAATTTAGATATAGGGTAGCTGCTTTCGGCATGTTTCTGTCTGTTACCTGGGTCCTGATCTGAACTGGGCCCAGTCTGTCTGTTAGCTGGGTCCCAATTTGTGCTGAGTGTGGGAAGTGACATAGCCATGGGGGCAGGAGATTTCCCTCAGAAGGGATGAGGGTTCAGACCCCTATAAGGTTGGGAATGGTGGTGCTAAGAGTCGGTGACCTACCTCTGTTGACCCAAAGTTCTTTCCTGATGGCCCCTCTGCGACTATGCCTGTCTTAGGTCATTCCTTCCCTGAGGAATCTTACCCGTCTCTGGCTAACCAGTCATCCTCCGGGGGCCAAGCAGGGTGTTGTGAGGTTCAGTTCTCTCGCCACGGTAGCCTATGCCTTTATGCCCAGCACCTGCCTTGGGGATCCCCTCGCCTGCTGGTGGGGCTTGCAATGACCACTTATCTCAGGGAATTCAGGTTCCTTCTCCAGGGAAGGCCCAGCTCACACCATTTGGCAAGAGACAGATCCATTACACCAGCCACCTGGAGGCTTCAACCTCAGCATGAATAGAGAGCTCAGGTTACAGCTGAGGGCCAGTGGATTGTGAGAGGAGGGTACTTCTTGGCAAAAGAGGAAAGAGGGGCCAGTATAGAATGCTCAAGTGCCTTCCAGTGTCTTACTTTCTTCTGAAAGGGATTAAATCCTTTCATATCCTTTTTTTTTAATTGCTGCTAAACATTCAAAGAATTAATTTGTAAGTTTGTTTGGGATACTTGTACAATATGCTGTTGTGAAATATCAAAAATTAAATGACATTGTAGAGTAATAAGATGTAAGGGTATTCTTTGCTCTAGGCCATAGCAATTCAATTTCAAACGAGCTGTCAATTTCTTTTTGTAACTTTATATAAACTTTTTCAGTGAGGCAAAAACACAGTTTACTTACCTTAGCTCAAATGTATTGAGTTTCAATTAGAATCCTTATGATATTTAAAGGGAACTTCTCTTTATTTCCTTCCAAAATGATTTTCATGTTACAGAGTTTCATTTAAAAATCTTTGTCTCATGAAACAATTTATCTTAAGGTTATGGTGACCACTGTATGGATTAGATTAGTGTTTTATTATAATAATAATTTTTTAATTTAATTAATTTTTTTTACTTGTGTCCTTATTCGCCTCTTACCTCTCCCCTCCCCTGTTCCCTCTCATGCCCCATCCTCCCTGTTGTCTGTGCCCAATGATTATGCTCATATGCATGTACGAAAGTCCCCCTGTTAATCTCTCCCCCTTATTCGCACCAATCCCCACCTTCCCCGATGTTTGATGTTTTGATTGACATTTCTCTTTCTCTGGATCTGATCTTGATTAGCGGTCTATGTCATTTATTATATTCCACAGATGAGTGAGATCATGTGATATTTATCTTTCTTTGCCTGGCTTATTTCAATAAGCATAATGCTTTCCACTTCCATCCATGTTTTAGCAAATGGTAGGAGCTCCTTCTTTTTTACCACAAGGTAGTATTCCATTGTGTAGATGTACCACAGTTTTTTAATCCAATCATCTGTTGATGGGCATTTAGGCTGATTCAAAATCTTACCTATGGTGAATTGTGCTGCTATGAACATAGGGGTGCATATATTCTTTCTGATTGGAGTTTCTAGTTTCTTGTGATGTATTCCTAGAAGTGGGATCACTGAGTCAAATGGGAGTTACATTTTTAGTTTTTTGAGGAGACTCCATACTGTTCTCCACAGTGGCTGCACCAGGTGGCATTCCCACCAGCAGTGCACAAGGGTTCCTTTTTCTCCGCATCCTCGCCAACACTTGTCGTTTGCTGATTTGTTGATGATAGCCATTCTGACAGGTGTGAGATGTTACCGCATTGTTGTGTTGATTTGCATCTCTCTGATGATTAGTGACTTTGAGCAAGTTTTCACATGTCTGTTGGCCTTCCTTCTGTCTTCTTTTGAGAAGTGCCTATTTAGATAGTTGCCCATTTTATGATTGAGTTGTTTATCTTCTTTTTGTGAAATTGTATGAGTTCTCTGTGTAAATGCTGGAGATTAAACCCTCATTGTTGATATCATTGGCAAATATGTTTTCCCATGTAGTAGGTTTTCTTGTTCTTTTGTTGATGGTTTCCTTTGCTGTGCAAAAGCTTTTTATTTTTAAGTAGTCCCATTTGTTTATTTTTTCTTTAGTTTCCATTGCCCTAGGAGCAGTATCAGTGAAAAAGTTCCTTCTGCATATGTCTGAGATTTTGCTGCCTGTGGATTCCTCTAGTATTTTTATAGTTTCCCATCTTATCTTTAAGTCCTTTATCCATTTTGAGTTTATTTTTGTATGTGGTGTAAGTTGGTGGTTTAGTTTCATTTTTTTTTTTTTGCATATTTCTGTCCAATTTTCCCAACACCATTTGTTGAAGAGACTGTCTTGAATCCATTGTATGTTCATGCCTCCTTTGTCAAATATTAATTGAGCATATTGTTTGGGTCGATATTTGGATTCTCTATTCTATTTCATTGATCTATGTGTCTGTTCTTGTGCCAGTACCAGGCACTTCTGAGAACAGTGGCTTTGTAATGCAGCTTGAAATTTGGTATTGAGATCCCACCTACATTGTTCTTCTTTCTCAGGATTGCTGCAGGTATTCAGGGTCATTTTTTATTCCAGATGAATTTTTGGAAAGTTTTTTCTAGGCCTGTGACGTATTCCTTTGGTATTTTCATGGGGATTGCATTGTATTTATAGATTGCTTTGGGTGGAATGGACATTTTGATGATATCGATTCTCCCAATCCATGAACATGGTATGTTCTTCCATCTGTTTATGTCTTCCTCTATGTCTTTTTTAGTGTCGTGTAGTTTTCTGTGTATAAGTCTTTTACTCTTTAGTTAAGTTTATTGCTAGGTATCTTAGTGGGGTTTTTTTGGTGCAATGGTAAATGGGATTGCTGTTGTAGTCTCTATTTCTGTACGTTCATTATTGGTATATAGAAATGCCATAGATTTCTTGGTGTTAATTTTGTATCCTGCTACACTGCTGAGTTCATTTATCACATCTAATAATTTTTTGATGTAGTCTTTAGGGATTTCTATGTACAGTATCATGTCATCTGCAAATAAGGACAGTTTTACTTCTTCTTTTCCTATTTGGATGCCTTTTATTTCTTTTTCTTGTCTGATAGCAATGGCTAGTACTTCCAGCACTATGTTAAATAGGAGTGGTGAGAATAGGCATCCCTATCTTGTTCCTGTTTTTAGGGGAAATGGTTTTAGTTTTTACCCATTGAGTATGATGTTGGCTGAGGGTTTATCATATATGGATTTTATTATGTTGAGATATGATCCTTCTATTCCCACCTTGCTGAGAGTTTTTATTCAGAAAGGGTGTTGGAGGAGGAAAAATGGCGGCAGAATAGACAGACACATCTGGAGCTTTGTCGCTGGGCAGAGGGAGAGAGAGCAACTGAGAGTCACACTGGGAGTGTTTGTTGGCAAGTTAAGAGTCAGTTATCCTCCAGAAGAAGGTGGGAGACTGCTGAACAGGGCTCTCCTGACCAGGCAACCCCACTGCCATGGGGTTTTTGTCTGCCGGAGCCACCAGCATGAACGTGGAGACTGCACCATCTTGCAGAGGGAGGTGGATGTCTTTGGCGGTCTGAAAGCTGCAGCTGAAGCACTCACTGAACAGCTGGGGGATCCAGAACACCGTTGTCCAATCGACACAGACACAGGGACTCAGAGGAGATCCACACGGCACACGGAAGGGTCAGATTTCACCTGGGATAAGGTGAGGTCTCCTGTCCCGCAGAACAGAGATGCACACACTGTGGGAACTGGAGTGCGGGAAAGCTGCTTCTGAAGAGGTCCGCGGATGTGGGGCAGGGCGTGATTCCTAAGTGTGGAGGCAAACTCTTGGAGCTGTTGACAGAGGGGAGCTCTAGAAAACAACTCATTTACATCTGAGGCAGAAGGACAGCCTGGGAGTTATTGCAGTGTCCTGGCTGCAAATTCCCCACAAACTGGTTTTGAGAACCACAGAGTAACAGGATCTGAGCACAGCCTAGAGAGGTCCTGTGCGTAGTCTCAGAGGTCAATTCCGAAACACTGCGACCCAGTGGATGATGCACAAATTGACTCTTGCATAACCACAAAAGAATAAAGAAATTAAGACACCAGCCGTGGAACACAGGGAACTGCAATACCCTCCTGCCGGAGCCTGCCAGCAATCGAACAGTACCTGATTGAGGGGGTGAGGATAAGAAAAAGACAGACAAGAAAAGATGGGGTTGGGAGGTCTGAGACTTGAGTGTGCAGCACCAAGTTTATTTCCAGCATAGTATTTAAGCATAAGCAGAGGAGGGGGTTACACAAATCAGGTACGTATTTGTAAACACAGTCACTGACCTTCTAAGTAATCAAGACCTTGCAAGATCTTGCACATAGGCATCAACATTTTTTTTCAGCCAAGCTGTTTAGTTATGTCTAAACTCTGCATTCACATCTCCGTTTATAAAACTGAAGGGTGAGACTTTGCATTCAGAATTCTTGTTTATTAAACTGAAGGGTAAGAAAGCAGAGAGCTATGACCAGAGCCTTGCTTTCAGGTCTCTGGTACCCCCGTATGCCCAGGGCAGCTCCCCACACCCTCCCTACTGGGAAACAGGAGTGCTAAGCAGAACAATAGTGGAAGTGAATGACCATTCTATTTTTTTTCGTTTTTATTTTATTTATTTTCATTTTTGCATATTTTAATTAAAAAACTATTTTTTCATTCCTCCTCAATGATTTTATCTTTTTTCATTATTACATTTTTGTTTTCAAATAGTATTATTACTACTACTATTTTACCTTTTTGGAAAAAAACAAGTGTCATTTTGTTTTCCCTTTATTTTACTTCGGGATTAGAGTTCTACATTCTATTTTCATCTGTCCTTTAGCATAATTTTACTCTATCTCAACTCTACCTTTATGCCAACACTCTCCTCCTAACTTTCCCCATTTTGTTGTCTTGTTTCTCTTTCCCTTTTCCAACTTTAGATTCTCCCTATTCTTTCTCTCTCAATGAAAAGATGGAGAATCTACTGATGGTGTGGGTGAAGGAGAAGCAGCTTAAAGAGATACATTAACACAGGGCATTATATGCAAGAAGGCGCAAGCAATTTATGGTGATTTGCTGGAGCAGACCCACGCACTTCCACAGACGAATCATCGAAAGACTCATTTAAATCCAGTAGAGGCTGGTTTGATAACTTCAGGAAAAGGTCCGGCATTCACTCTATCGTCAGGCATGGTGAGGCAGCAAGTTCGGATGTGAAGGCAGCTGAGGATTACCCCAAAACTTTTTCCGAACTGATAGAAGCCAAAGGATATATCTCCTAGCAAGTCTTCAACTGTGATGAGACAGGGCTTTTCTGGAAGAAGATGCTGAATAGGACTTATATAACAGCAGAGGAGAAGGCGATACCAGGCCACAAACCCATGAAGGATAGGCTAACCCTCGCACTGTGCGCCAATGCGAGTGGCGACTGCAAGATCAAGCCTCTGCTCATATACCATTCGGAAAACCCTAGAGTCTTTAAGTCACATAAGATTTTAAAAGATAAACTGCAAGTTATGTGGAGGGCAAACCCGAAGGCATGGGTCACCAGGCAGTTCTTTGTGGAGTGGGTAAACCTGGTTTTCTGCCCTTCTGTTAAGAAATATCTACAGGAAAACAACCTAACCATGCAAGCCCTCCTCGTCCTCGACAATGCTCCTGCTCACCCACCGAACCTCGAAGATGAACTCCTCAAAGAGTTCAAGTTTATAAAGGTTGTCTACCTACCTCCAACACCACTCCTATCCTGCAGCCCATGGATCAGGAGGTGATTTCTAATTTTAAAAAGCTGTACATCAAGCACCTGTTCCGGCGCTGCTTTGAGGTGATGGAGAACACAAACCTCACCCTTCGAGAGTTCTGGAAGAACCACTTTAACATCGTGATATGCCTCAGAATTATTGATCAGGCCTGGCTGGATGTTACAACGAGGACTTTGACCTATATATGGAAGAAGCTGTGGTCTGAGGCCGTAGCCGAAAGGACCTTCGAAGGATTCGAACCCGAGGTGCCAGTGGAGGAGGAGATAGTGTCTCTGGGAAAATCCATGGGCCTGGAGGTGAATGAGAGAGATGTGAATGAGCTCATCGAGGAGCACTCTCTGGAACTCACCAGGGAGGAGTTACAAGAGTTGCAGTCTCAGCAACATGCGGAGGTTCTTCAAGAAATTGGTTTTGAGGAGGAGCCAGAAGTGGAGGAGATCTCTACAAGTGAGATAAAGGAGATCTTAGGAATGTGGGAGAGGGTGTCACACTTCGTGGAAAAGATACAACCCGAAAAAGTTGCTACTGGTCGTGCATTGGAGCTGTTCAATGAAACTTGCCTCAACCATTTCAGAAACATTCTGCAAGGGAGGAAGAGGCAAACCTCGTTGGACACGTTTTTTTTTTAAATCGGCCAAAAATGCAAAGACCAGTAGCAATTAAGTTTAGTGAAGATTAGTTAAGTTACATTCAGTTTAGGGATAAAGTGTAGCATTAAGAGTGTAACGAGTAGGTAAATACACTTTATAAAACCAGTTTATTCCTTTATATTGTCTTTTATTATGTTTTTATACAATATTTGTCATTTATAAATACATTTTTCTTATTCAAAAACACGTAATAAGAACAACTGGGGTGGCATTTTGGGGGCTGGAACGGCTTAACAGCATTTCTATTGATTTCAATGGGGAAATTTGCTTTGAGATGCGAGCAACTTGATATACGAGCAAGTTTACAGAACAAATTAAACTCGTATCTCGAGGTACCACTGTATATCTAATTTCAAATCCCCTACTTCAAGTCCATACAAACCTCTCTCTTCTTGTCTTCACTATCCAAATAGTTGTTTTTATATATGTCCTTTGTTGCTGTTTGCCTGAAAGTTGATTATATAATTTTTTGTACTATTTTGTGAAATTGTTTTAGCTTATTCTACTTGTTTTATTTTGCTTTTTGTTTGCTTTGTTTTGGCTTGTTTTTTACCTCTCTTTACCCTCACCTCCCTCGATACCAGTTGTTAATTTTAGTTTGTAATAATCTCCAGGTACTGGTTGCCGGCATTTGTTGGGATTAGTGACTGTTCTATTGGGATTTTCACCTGACATCTATATTTTGTTTCCATTTTCTCTCTTATCCTCTTTCTTTTCTCTCTGACTTTTTTTCTCTTTCTCTTTTCTTCTTCTTCTTCTCCTTTTTATTTATTTTATTTTATCTTATTTTTTATTCATTCATTTTTTTATTTTTTCTCCCTCTCCCAATTTGATTTTGGAACTTCTTTCTTTTTCCCCCTCATTTTCCTCTTCTTTCTCTACTTACCCCTAATTTGTCTTTCATTGGTGGTCACCTTATTTGTGACTATTAACATTGTGAATACATTTCTGTTCAGTGCTTGTGTGTTGTACCTGGTCGTGTTGTCATTTGTGCCTTTGAATCAACGTAGGAGAGAGAACTACATAACCAGACACCCGGAGAAGAAAGACCATGGGCAGAAGAACAAACAGTCCGCATATGACAGAAAGGCAGGTATCACCAGAAAAGGAAGTAAACGAAATAGAAGCAGAAATAAGCCTGCCAGAGAAAGAGTTCAGAGAAATGATTATAAGGTGGATGAAAAGATGGAAGACAAAATCAAAAATGTGAGTAAGAGCCAAGAAGTAAATGAAGAAGAAGCAAGAAAAAATGCAGAAAAACCTAGAAGAAATGCAGAATAATCAAGAAGAAATGAAAAAATGACATCACTGCTATAAAGAACTCAATAGAAAGTATCAAAAGTAGACTAGAAGAAGCAGAGGACTGCATCAGTGAGCTAGAAGACACGATAGAAAAAATACCCAGGTACAGCAGCTTCTAGCAAAAAAAATTAAAAAGCAAGAGGAGAGATCCAGAGAATCCAAGATGGTGGCATTGGTAAACACCTACACTTCTGCCTCGCACAACAATTTCAAAACTAAAACTAAAAGACAGAACGGACATCATCCAGAAACGCAAGAAAGCTGGCTGAGTGGAAATTCTACAACTACGAGGAAAGAGAGGGGCTCAGAGAGACCCAGAGGAGTTGCAAAAAGCTGAGGTATGGAGACACGTGCCTGGAGAGAGTGGGTGCTGGAGAACCTGGCTGGATTTCTGTGGCTGGAGGGAGACACATGACTCTCAATGGAATTAAACCCCTTATCCTACGACACTAAACTCCAGATCCAGCCGAAACTCATACGGGGGAGTTTGGACTGTGAAAAGGGAGAAGTGCATGGAAATTTAGGGAAGTCGCAAAAGATCAGAAGTCTGGTGACTCGCACGGCACTGCGCACAGAGGACCAACTGCTGACTGTGCCACTGGATTTCACAAGTGGGAAGGAGACAGAGCCTCTCAACTGTGCCACTTCTAACTCCACTAAACCCCGGTTTTGAGCAAAACCCTGGGGGCCCAGACATATGGTCTTGGAGTTCAGGAGAGCTGGAGGGACAGCAGTCTAGAGGACTGCGAAGATGCGTGCGCACGCACACACACAAGGACCGCTTCAACAATTACCCAGTCATGTGAGTCTCAGGGGCCGTGGATGGCAGAGCCAACTGGAAGGCAAGGCGGTCCCTTAAGCCCTGAGACTCCACCCATTCCAAGCTCAACAGAGAGGCTTTTGCAGTTTTGCAAGTCTGGTATCATAAGGCTGAATCCAACACAGAAGTTCTCCCCGCATAGTGAAAATGCAGAGACAAGGGAAGAGATCACAAACAAAAGAAATGGAGGAAAACAAATGACTGGATATAGAGTTCAAAGCCATGCTTATAAGGTTCTTCAAGAATATCCTAGAAAAGATGGATAAAGTTAGCGAGACCCAAGAGGAGATGAAAAAGAACCAACTAGAGATGGAAAAGGTCCAACTAGAAATGAAACATACACTGACTAAAATAAAACATATTATACAGAGACCTAACAGCAGACTAGAGGAATGCAAGAATCAAGTCAAAAACTTGAAATATAGCCAAGACCGATTTGGCTCAATGGATAGAGCATCGGCCTGCAGACTTTAAGGTCCCAGGTTCGATTCCGGTCGGGGGCATGTATCTTGCTTGCGGGCACATCTCCAGTAATGGATGTACAGGAGGTGGCTGATCAATGTCTCTCTCTCATCAATGTTTCTGACTTTCTATCACTCTCCCTTCCTCTCTGTAAAAAATCAATAAAATATATTTTAAAAATTGAAATATAAAGAATCAGAAAACACTCAACTGGAAAAGCAAGAAGAAAAAAGAATCCAAAAATGTGAAGATAATGTAAAGAGCCTCTGGGACAGTTTCAAGCGTACCAACATCAGAATTGTGGGGGTGCCAGAAGAAGAGAGAGAGAGAAACATACTGAAAACCTACTTAAAGGAATAATGACTGAAAACTTCCCACATCTGATAAAAGAAATAGACTTACAAGTCCAGGAAGCACACAGAACGCCATATGAAAGGAATCCAAAAAGGACTATACCAAGACATATCAAAATTAAAATAGCAACAGCAAAAGACAAAGAGAGAATATTAAAAGCAGCAAGAGAAAAACAGTTAATTAACTACATGGGAGCACCCATATGACTGTCAGCTGATTTCTCAACAGAAACGATGCAGGCCAGACGGGAATAGCAAAAAATATTCAATGTGATGAATAGCAAGAACAGACATATAGATCAATGGAATAGAATAGAGAATCCAGATATCCACCCAAACTACTATGCTCAAATAATATTTAACAAAGGAGGCATGAACATACAATGGAGCCAAGATAGCCTCTTCAATAAATGGTGTTGGGAAAATTGGACAGATACATGCAAAAAAATGAAACTGGACTACCAACTTACACCAAATACAAAAATAAACTCAAAATGGATACAAGACTTAAACATTAGAAGGGAAATCATAAAAATACTAGAGGAATCCACAGGCAGCACCATCTCAGACATATGCCGAAAGAACTTCTTCACTAATACTGTTCCAAAGGCAATTGAAGCTATTAAGAAAAAATAAACAAATGGGACTGCATCAAAATAAAAGGCTTTTGCACAGCAAAAGAAACCATCAACAAAACAACAAGAAAGATCACTGTATGGGAGAACATATTTGCAAATGTTATCACTGATAAAGGTTTAATCTCCAACATCTACAGCCAACTTATACAACTTAATAAAAGGAAGATAAATGATCCAATAAAAAAATGGGCAACGGACCTAAATAGAATCTTTTCAAAAGATGACAGAAGGAAGGCCAAGAGACACATGAAATCATGTTCAAAGTCACTAATTATCTGAGAGATGCAAATTAAAACGACAATGCGATACAATCTTACACCTGTCAGAATGGCAATAATCAACAAAATCAACAAACAAGTGTTGGTGAGGATGTAGATAAAAAGGAACCCTTGTGCACTGTTGGTGGGAATGCAGACTGGTGCAGCCACTGTGGAGAACAGTATGGAGTCTCCTCAAAAAACTAAAAATGGATCTCCCATGTGACCCAGCAATCCAACTCTTAGGAATTTATCCTACGAAATTACAAACACCAATCAGAAAGGATTTATAGCAGCACAATTTACAAAAGCTACAATTTGGAAACAGCCTAGGTGCCCATCAGCAGATGAATGGATCAGAAAACTGTGGTACATCTACACAATGGAATTTTATGCTGCCATTAAAAAGAAGGAATTCTTTCCATTTGCAGAAACCTGGGTGGAACTGGTGAGCCTCATGCTTAGTGAAATAAGTCAGTCAATGAAGAAGAATCACCACATGATTTCACTCATTTGTGGATAATAAAGAACATTGTAAACTGATGAACAAAAGGATAGATACAGAGGCAGTAAAGCATCAAACAGACTGTCAAATTATAGCAGGAAGATTAAGAAGAGGTTGGGTAGATAAGAGATCAATCAAAGGACTTGTATCCATGCATATAAGCATAACCAATGAACATAGACACTCGGGAGTTGGGGTATGCCTGGGAGGAAGGGGGGCAATGGCGAGATATGTATACATGTAACACAATTTAAAAAAAAGAGTGTTGGATTTTGTCAAATGCTTTTTATGTATCAATTGATATGACTATGTGATTTTTATCTTTCAATTTGTTTATGTGATATATCACATTTATTGATTTTGGGATATGGTACCATACTTGCATTCCTGGGATAAATCTAACTTGGTCATGGTGTATGATCTTTCTCATATACTGCTGGATCCGATTTGCTAGAATTTTGTTGAGGATTTTGGCATCTATGTTCATGAGGGATATTGGTCTGTATATCTCTTTCATTGTGTTATCTTTATCTGGTTTTGGTATTAGGGTGATGCTGGCTCCATAGAAGGAGTTAGGAAGTCTTTCTTCCTCTTGAATTTTCTGGAATAGTCTGAGAAGAATGGGTTTTAGTTCTTCTATGAATGTTTGGTAAAATTCCCTGGCAAAGCCGTCTGGCCCTGGGCTTTTGTTTCCTAGAAGCTTTTTGATGACTACTTCAATTTCTTCCATGGTTATCAACATGCTGAGATTTTTAGAATTTTCCTCTGTGAGTTTTGGAAGGTTGTGTTTTTCTAGGAATGTGTCCATTTCCTCTAGGTTATGAAATTTGTTAGGATAGAGTTGTTCATAATATTTTTTAACAATCCTTTGTATTTCTGTGGGGTCTGTAGTTATTTTACCTTTTTCATTTCTGATTTTCTTTATTTGGGTCTTCTCTCTTTGCTTCTTGGTGAGCCTGGCTAGAGGTTCATCAATCTTGTTTCTTCTTTCGAAGAACCAGCTCTTGGTTTTGTTGATTTTTGTTTTCTTTTTTTGGTCTCTATGTCATTCATTTCTGCTCTGATCTTTATTATTTCCTTCCTTCTCCTCACAGTGGGCTTTTCTTGTTGCTCTCTTTCTAATTCTTTGAGTTGTTGAGTTAGGTGATTCTTTACCATTTTTTCATGTGTTTTGAAGTAGGCCTGTAGAGCTATAAACTTCCCTTTCAGCACTGCTTTCATTGTGTCCCATAGCATTTGTGTTTTTGTGTTTTTCTTATCATAAATCTGCAGAATATTTTTAATTTCTTTTTTTCTGGTTTACAACCCAAGTGTTTGAATTTTTTGGAATGTTTTAGTTTATTTCTAATCTTATGCCATTGCTGTCTGAGAAAATGCTTGATATGAATTCAATCTTTTTTAATTTGGGAAGACTTTGCTTGTAACCCAATATTTGGTCTATTTTTGAGAATGTCCCATGTGCACTTGAGAAGAATGTATATTCTGTGGCTTTGGGGTGATATGCTCTGAAGGTGTCAATTAGGTCCATCTGATCTAGTGAGTTATTTTGAATTGCTGTTTCTATGCTGTTTTGTTGTTTAGAGGATTTTTCCAGAGATGTCAGTGGTGTATTAAAATCCCCTACTATGATTGTATTGTTGTCAGTCTCTCTCTTGATATCTTGCAGAAGTTTTTTTTATGTATTTAGGTGCTCTTGTATTAGGTGCATATATGTTTACCAGAGTTATATCTTCTTGTTGAATTGCTCCTTTTAGTATTATGTAGTGGCCTTCCTTATCTCTTGTTATAGCCTTTACTTTGTGGTCTATTATATCAACTATAAGTATTGCCACCCCAGCTTTATTCTCATTTCTATTTCCCTGAAAAATGTTTTTCCATCCCTTAATTCTCAGTCTGTGTGAATCCTTTGCTCTGAGGTGAGTCTCTTGTAGACAGCAAATGTATGGGTCCTGTTTTCTTAACCATTCAGCTACCCTGTGTCTCATGTTGTTTTTTTTTTATTTTTTCTTTGATCTCTCTGGTAACCCAATCGTTGTTTAATAGCATGCTGTTTAGTCTCCATGTGTTTGATTGTTTTGGATTGTTTTTATTGTAGTTGATTTTCAGTATTATGCCCCTTTGATCTGAGAAGATAATTGATATGATTTCTATCTTCTTGAATTTGGAGAGACTTTGCCTATGACTCAACATATGGTCTGTCTTTGATAATGACCCATGTACACTTGAGAAGAATTATATTCTGTAGCTTTGTGGTGAAATGTTCTGAAGATGTCAATTAATCCCATGTGTTCTTGTAAGTCATTTAGGATTAATGTTTCTTTGCTGAATTTTTTGTTTAGAGGACTTGTCCAATGGTGATAGTGGGGTATTAAAGTCTCCTACTATGATTGTATTGCTGGCAATCTCTCCCTTGATATCCTCCAGGAGTTTTTTTTATGTATTTGGGTGCTCCTGTATTGAGTGCTTATATGTTTACCAGAGTTATTTCTTCTTTTTGGATTGCTCCCTTTATTATTATGAAGTGGTCTTCCTTATCTCTTTTTATATTCTTCACTTTGAGATCTAATTTGTCAGATATAAGTATTGCTACCTCAGCTTTTTTTTTTTCTTTTTGTCTGAAAAACCTTATTCCATCCCTTCACTCTTAGATGCAGTCTGTGTGCATCTTTTTTTTTTTTTTTTTTTAGGCTTGTTTCTTGTAGATAGCAGATATATGGGTCATGTTTTCTTATCCAATCTGTTATCCTATGTCTTTTGATTGGGGCATTTGATCCATTTACATTTAAAGTTATTATTGATAGGTACTTATTAGTTGCCATTTTATTCTTTACCCCTGTGTTCCTTCTTTGCTTCCTATTTCTTTTTTTTTAGCAGACCCTTTAGCATTTCTTACATTGCTAGTTTGTAGGTAATAAATTCCCTTAGTCCTTTTTTGTCTGTGAAGCTCCTGATTTCACCTTCGATTTTCATTGATAGCCTTGCTGAGTACAGTATTCTTGGATTCAGACCCTTCCTTTGCATGATTTTGTATATTTCATTCCATTCCCTTCTGGCCTGATGAGTTTCTGTTGAGAAATCAGTCACTATTCTGATATGGGCTCTTTTGTACATAACTTTCTCTCTCTCTGGCTGCTTTTAAGATTCTTACTTTGTCGCTGGTGTTTGCCAATTTAATTGTAATGTGCTCTGGCATCAGTCTTCTAGAGTTCAGTTTACTTGGGACTCTGTGAGCTTCTTGGATTTGTGTGGGTTTTTTCTTCCCTATATCAAAGAAGTTTTCTGTAATAATTTCTTCAAACAAGTTTTCTACTCCTTGCTCAGTTTGCTCTCCTTCTAGAACCCCTATTATGTGGATGTTGATTTGTTTTGTGTTGTCCCAAAGTTTCCCTAGGCTCTCCTCTGATTTTTAATTTTTTTTTTCTAGAAGCTGCTCTACTTGGATATTTTTTTCTTCTTTCTCTTTTGGCTCACTGATGAGGTCATCTGCTTCTTCTTGTTTACTTTTGATGCTTTCTATTGAGTTCTTTTTAAAAATATATATTTTATTGATTTGTTACAGAGAGGAAGGGAGGGATAGAGAGTTAGAAACATCGATGAGAGAGAAACATCAGCTGCCTCCTGCACACCCCTGACTTGGGACGTGCCTGCAACCAATGTACATGCCCCTGACTGGAATCAAACCCGGGACCACTCAGTCTGCAGGCCGACGCTCCATCCTCTGAGCTAAACAGGTCTTGGCTCTATTGAATTCTTTATAGCAGTGATGTCATTTTTTCATTTCTTCTTGGTTCTTCATTTCCTCTTGGTTTTTATACATATTTTCGAATTTATCTTTCATTCTTTTCAGCCGCCTTATGACCATTTCTCTGAATTTTTTCTCTGGCAGATTTCTTTTTTTTAATTTTTTTTAATTTCTTTTTTTATGTTTTTTTTTAAATTAATTTTTTATACATATCTCCCCATTGCCCTTCCCTCCCTCCCAGGCATACGCCAACCCCCCCCCCAGTGTCTATGTTCATTGGTTATGCTTATATGCATGCATACAAGTCCTTTGATTGATCTCTTATCTACCTCACCTAACTTTAATCTTCCTGCTGTAATTTCACAGTCTGTTTGAAGCTTTACTGCCTCTGTATCTATCCTTTTGTACATCAGTTTATAATGTTCTTTATTATCCACCAATGTGTGAGATCATGTGATGCTTTTCCCTCATTGACTGGCTTATTTCACTAAGCATAAGGCTCTCCAGTTCCATCCAGGTTGCTGCAAATGGTGAGAATTCCTTCTTTTTAATGGCAGCATAAAATTCCATTGTATAGATGTACCACAGTTTTCTGATCCACTCATCTGCTGACGGGCACCTAGGATATTTCCAAATTGTAGCTATTGCAAATTGTGCTGCTATGAACATAGGGGTGCATAAATCCTTTCTGATTGGTGTTTGTTATTTCTTAGGATAAATTCCTAAGAGTGGGATTACAGGGTCAAATGGGAGATCCATTCTTAGATGTTTGAGGAAACTCCATACTGTTCTCCACAGTGGCTGCACCAGTCTGCATTCCCACCAACAGTGCACAAGGGTTCCTTTTTCTCCGCATCCTCGCCAACACTTCTCGTTTGTTGATTTGTTGATGATTGCCATTCTGACCGGTGAAAGATGGTGTCGCATTGTCGTTTTGATTTGCATCTCTTGGATGATTAATGACTTTGAACATGTTTTCATGTGTCTCTTGGCCTTCCTTCTGTCATCTTTCGAAAAGGTTCTATTTAGGTCCGTTTCCCATTTTTTTTATTGGATCGTTCATCTTCCTTTTATTTAGTTGTATAAGTTGGCTGTAGATGTTGGAGATTAAACCTTTATCAGTGATAACATTTGCAAATATGTTCTCCCATACAGTAATCTTTCTTGTTGTTTTGTTGATGGTTTCTTTTGCTGTGCAAAAGCTTTTTATTTTGATGTAATCCCATTTGTTCATTTTTTCTTTAGCTTCCATTGCCTTTGGAGCAGTATCAGTGAAGAAGTTCTTTCGGCATATATCTCAGATTGTATTGCCTGTGGATTCCTCTAGTATTTTTATGGTTTCCCTTCTAATGTTTAAGTCCTGTATCCATTTGGAGTTTATTTTTGTATTTGGTGTAGGTTGGTGGTCCAGTTTCATTTTTTTGCATGTATCTGTCCAATTTTCCCAACACCATTTATTGAAGAGGCTATCTTGGCTCCACTGAGTGTTCATGCCTTCTTTGTCAAATATTAGTTGAGCATAGTGGTTTGGGTAGATATCTGGGTTCTCTATTCTATTCCATTGGTCTATATGTCTGTTCTTGTGCCAGTACCAGGCTGTTTTGAGAACAGTTGCTTGGTAGTATAGCTTGAAATCTGGTATTGAGATCCCACCTACTTTATTCTTCTTTCTCAGAATTGCTGTAGCTATTCGTGGTCTTTTTTTGTTCCAGATGAATCTATGAAGAGTTCTTTCTAGGTCTGTGAAATATGTCGTTGGTATTTTAATGGGTAGTGCGTTGAATCTGTAGATTGCATTGGGTAGTATGGACATTTTAATGATGTTGACTCTCCCAATCCATGAACATGGTATGCTCTTCCATCTGTTAACATCTTCTTCTATCTCTTTTTTCAGTGTCCTGTAGTTTTCTGCATATAGGTCTTCTACCTCTTTATTTAGGTTTATTCCTAAGTATCTTAATTTTTTTTGGTGCGATTGTAAATGGGATTGCTTTTTTAGTTTCTCTTTCTGTAATTTCACTATTAGTGTATAGAAATGCCACAGACTTCTTAGCATTAATTTAGTATCCTGCTACATTGCCAAATTCATTAATTAAGTCAATTAGTTTTGGAATGGAGTCCTTTGGGTTTTTAATGTACAATATCATGTCATCTGCAAATAAGGGCAGCTTTACTTCTTCTTTTCCAATTTGGATGCCTTTTAGTTCTTCTTCTTGTCTAATTGCAATGGCTAATACTTCCAGTACTATGTCGAACAGGAGAGGTGAGAGTAGGCATCCCTGTCTTGTTCCTGTTCTTAGGGGAAATGGTTTTAGTTTTTGCCCATTGAGTATGATGTTAGCTGTGGGCTTATTGTATATGGCTTTTATGATGTTGAGGTATGATCCTTCTATTCCCACTTTGCTGAAAGTTTTTATCAAGAAAGGGTGTTGGATTTTGTCAAATGCTTTATCTGCATCAATTGATGACTATGTGATTTTTATCTTTCAATTTGTTTATGTGATGTATCACATTTATTGATTTGTGGATATTGTACCATCCCTGCATTCCTGGGATGAATCCTGCTTGGTCATAGTGTATGATCTTTGTGATGTACTTCTGGATCCGATTTGCTAGAATTTTGTTGAGGATTTTGGCATCTATGTTCATGAGAGATATTGGCCTATAATTCTCTTTCATTGTATTGTCTTTATCTGGTTTTGGTATTAGGGTGATGCTGGCTTCCTAGAAGGTGTTTGGAAGTGTTCTTTCTTCTTGAATGTTTTTGAATAGTCTGAGGAGGATAGGTTTTAATTCTTCCTTGAGTGTTTGGTAAAACTCTCCTGTGTAGCCATCTGGTCCCAGGCTTTTATTTGCTTTAAGCTTTTTAATGACTGCTTCAATTTCTTCCATAGTTATTGGACTATTGAGATGTTTGGCTTCCTCCTCATTGAGTGTTGGGAGGTTA
>PVJN01033743.1:0-23378 GCA_004026805.1 Lasiurus borealis | reverse complement strand
TTTTCAAATTCCTGTTTGTTATTTAACGATGAAATATTACTTTAGATTTTTCTCATGAGACTGTGGGTACTAGATCCATCTCCTTAACTATTAGCACAGATGTGAGGGTTGTATTTTATGGTGGTTAAAAAACAAATAACATAATTTATTTGTATAAGGCACGAGCATTATTGGACTTAGGACCCATGCTTCTCTTGTGTGACTTTATCTTAATTTGATTGTATCTACAAAGACTTTATTTCCAAATAAGGTCACATTCACAGGTTGCAGGGGCTAGGACTTCAAAATATCTTTTTTGGGAGATGCAATCCAACCCATAATGAATGGTTGTAAAGGTTAAATGAGTACTGACATTTATAAAAGGCATAGGCAAAGATGTTGCCCTAGAAGCATACTATGTGTTTGCTAAATAAAATATAAATGGCATGCAGTACTTGGGCTTTACAACTGAAATGGAAATGGAAAGTGCTATTCTTATTTTTGCAATAATCTTTAAATGCTTGTGAAGAAACAAACTGTTCTGAAAGGAAGTTGTCAAAAATTTGGTACCTTTGGCCATATACCAAATGCCTAACGTTGACAGTTTTTCTCAGAAATTAAATTGTTAATGTTGAGAAAAGTTTTCTAATTTTTTCATTGCCGCTGATTTAGGACCGTGATAAAATTGAGAAACAATGCATCCAACTCCATTTTCAGGATTATGTACTGCTTATTTATGGGAGAACTGTTTATTTTTCTTTCTGATGAGAATGTGGGGAGGGAAAATTGCAATTTTACCAATAGGAGCTCTCAGACTCTACTTATAATAGGAATTCAGGGTTAGGTCAATTGTTTTCTTAAATTCTTTTCAATTGGGGGCATACGATTTTTTAGAAAAACAGACGGGGCAGGGGGGAGGTAAATTTAATCCATCCCGGATTTCATTCATCCTTATACTAACGTAGTAATCCTATGTAATAAAAGCCTAATATGCAAATTGTTCCCTCAGGTAGTCATTCAACTGGGAGTTTTCCAGGAGACCTAGAAATCGGCTGCTCGCTATGACATGTGCTGACCACAGAGGAGCAGTGTGGAGCATGATGGGCATCAGTGATGCACTGTGACCTCTCGCTGGCTACCTGGGGGCAGAAGTGACTGGGACAAAGGTGTGAGAAGGTGGGATGTCTGTCGAGCTTGCTCTTACACCCCCTGCTCCCCTCCCCCAGGATGCCAAGGCTTGAGTGCCAGGGAAACCCCAGCACTCAGGGGCCGGGCACCCACGAAGAGCCCGACCCACACCAGTGAGGCCTCTTTCTTCAGGTCTGCCTGGCTGTGGCTGCCAGGATCTCAGGGCTCCCCATGGGTTTGTGCAGGAGCTGGTCTGCCAGGCTGACAGGAGACAGTGTGCTGCCCGCCTGGCTTCTGTGTGGCACTGCTGGGTGGCCCAGAGGGCCATGCTAAGCCCCGGCCCACAGCGTCCGGGCTGTGCTCACCGCATCTCCCCATGGAGATTCGGGCGCCGTGACTCAGGCAGAGGGGGACGCGTGGAGGCCAGGGGATCCATGTGCTTCCCAGGGCCCAGGAGTCAGCTGGGACCTGCCCTTCCATGCCAGGTGATCACGCTTCAATTTAAGGCCAGTCCTGGGGACTATACCCATGCACCACTTTCATGCCCCAGGTCTCTAGTAAAGTATAACTGTTCACGTTTGTTTATGAAGGAAGGAGACTACAAAAGCCATAATGTGGACCTTGGAATGAACACTTTTATTTAGTTTTATCAGACTTGTCTCCATGGAGCCTCTACTGATGGCTAGCTGTGGCTCTGCCTTGACCTACCTGCTTGTGGAGTCACCCTATCCCTTCCTGCTTGCCTAGGGGACCACCAGCCATCTAATGCCCTTTCCTTTCTATAGTTCATTCTACCTGAGAAACAAAGCATCCTTTGGCACCTGAAATTTCAAGTGGACACAAAATTTAAACTCTGGGTCCTCATGGGAGCAAACACACATTTTGAGTTGTGAAGTAAAGTACACAAAATAGTCTGTGTAATTACTGTGAACCTATGCCAAGCTCCACTTATACAGCCACAACACAATCTACTTTAACATTCTATCATCTTCTCCTTCCCCAGCAGACTATCCAGCCACGTCAAATGATGATGAGCACAAAATGCCTGACCCTGACGTGAAGAATCTGTCCGTATTTCTGGGCTCTTGGCTAATCATACAGAGTACACATAGAAAAGTCTGCGTTGGAGTCAAATGAAAACAAAGCGACTTTGTAATTATCAGCCATATCTCAGTAAGTGGCTGCTAATAACAATGTATAAACCTTAAACTTCAGTGTCTGCTGAGCATGTCACAAGGATGGGAATGAATTGTTGGTTGTCCACGAAGTGTTCCAAGCTTTTTAAGATGCACGGTCATTATGACGCAAGTGCTGCAGAGAGTACACGCCCCAAACCAGCAGTTACTCCACATGGGGCTGGATCTGGTCTTGTTTGTGTGCACCTCACAATGTAAGGAGGAAAAGCATCACCACCCCCTCTGATTCTAAAATGTGTCAACGCCACTGACATTCTTCCTGAGACACCATTTTAGAGAACTGCAGTTACTCTATTGATTAAACTTAATTATCTGGAAACACTTCTCAAATTTTTTTTAGACTAGAACTAGCTTTGAATGTTGCTTATTGTGTTTAACTTCTTGAGGAAACATAAACGAGATTCTCAATATTTCACTGAATGATTGATTTCTCATTTTGAGAAGAAAGTTAATTACTTGTGCAATTTATGGATCAAATAATTTAACTTAATACATATAAATCATGAATTATAAGACTTTCTAGAAGAAGCATTTCATTGACATTAAAAGGGCAAGTTTATTCAGGAACAACTTTAACCCTTCAACAGATATCAAGAAATGTGTCAAATCTATTGGGGAAATTTTAAATGCATCTAATAAACATCCTTTTTTTAATCATTAATGAGGAGTGTTCACTTATTGCATTTAGTGACAACTCCTATATTTTAGAGGAAGCAGGCATTTATTATTTTAATGATTTTTTAAAAATGAATGTGGGTGATGTTTTTAGGTCATTTAAACATATATTAATAAAAATCAATGAAATCTGCTATAATATACCCTTCATGTTTTACTCATTTCCATTTACTTCTTATTAAGCCTCTCATGTCTCAGATAACTCTTCCTTTGTGAGCAGTAGAGAGTAAAGATGCTAGATGAGACCCCATCCCTTCTTTGAGAGTGTTTTTGCTGTTCCTTGCCAAATGAAATAGCAAAAAAAAAAAAAAAGTTCCCACTTAGATTTGTAACCTCAAACTTATTGGTATGTCACTTAAGGGACAAAGAGTAATTAAGCACAGAGAAAAGAAATAGAAGAGAACAGAACAGGAAAAAAAAGAACAGGAAGAGGGGAGTGAATTAAGTTACAAGGTGTTTTGAGCAAGGCTATATGTATGAAACTAGTCTCTTTAATCAGTTTGAGATATATTTGTTTTGGCAAAATGATAGATTCCACCATATATATAAAATATTTTTTCTGAAGATTATGTGCAAAAATGCTGACTTGAAAAAAAATTAAAGATGAAATATTTTAATAAGACACTTATTTCTTAGGGAAGGTATGTTAGTCCATTTAATCATTAAGGTTTCTGGCACCTAAAAATTTCAATGAAAATCTAGGATTAGTGGCTACACACCCTCTATCTAACTAAAGGCCTCTTTACTGTGTCAAATTACTGTCTTTCAGAAAGTTCGCGATATAGGTTCTGGATACGCACCCTTTAACAAACACAAGCAGATGCAGTACTCCTAACACAGGTGCAGTTAGCACAGCTCAAAACCTCAGAAACTTCATAGATTTTCTGCAAAGTTCTAAATACATAACTATATTTTAGTACTAATCCATGTTTTCAACATACTAGCAATTCTCAAAGATAATATTTATTAGACATTTTAGGCAGAGGAAGATTTAATGAAAATATGAAGTCTACTACACTATGGGGATGCTCAGTTAATTACGTTTTCAAAATGTCAAGGGTGTACAACAAAACAGGAATTTAGGTCTCTCGTGAGCCCAAAGCGGTTTCCTAATTTAAATTCTTATAAATTATTATATATCTACTAAGGAACCTTAAGTTGCCTGGAAAGCAAAATTACAATTTGGGTCATCTTTATTACTTCAAAATTAACACAATTTATCCTCTTTTTCTAGTATGCATTTATTCTGTAGCTTGCTGATGTCTCCTCTCATTCCCTATCCTCCTCAATGGATAGAACTAATAAAATCATAATAGAAATAATAAAATCATGCAAATCATTCCACTGGGGCCAAGCTTTAGAAATGAAATGATTTCCTATAATAACTAACATCTATGTTTTTTAAAAGTTCATGATCAAACAAACAAAAATAAATAAGACTCTTGTTAAAATAAATTTCTCTTGTTAGCAACACTAGATAGGAACATATTCTGTGGTCAAATCAATAAGGGCCAACAAATTTGATTGTCAAACTTCCATGAGAAATTTTATTTTATCTTCAAACAACAGTTTGAAAAACAAATGTCAGCCTTGGTTGGGTAGCTCAGTTGGTTAGAATAACCCGATATGCCAAGGTTGTGGGTTCCATCTCTGGTCAGGACACATGGAAGAAGAAACCAATGAATGTAAAAATAAGTGGAAAAACAAATTGATGTCTCTCTCTCCTTTTTTTCTCTTTCTTTCCCTCTCTCAAAGCAATCTAGAAAAATTGGAAAAGAAAAAAAATTATGCCAACCAAGCAAAATTCATTGATTCTGTTTTACTCGAGCCTTTTCTATATTATAATTCCACTGTTTTAACAAATGTTTGGTGAATCATAGTGCCCTATTCATAAATACAGTGAGATACAAGGAGATGAATCAAACATAAAGAAGCATGAAAGCTAATGGAGAAATAGAAGATGTACAAGAATAACTATAATACAATGAAGAAATTAGAGAGATATTTTTAAAATGTGATGGCATGCTTTGAGAGAGAGAGAGACATGATTTCTGGTTGAAAGACTAAGGGAAATGTCACAAAAGAAGCGGATTTGAAGAATTTGCACAGATGAATGAGGAAGGGAGGCATTTTCAAGGGGAGGACTCCTGCTATGTTCCCCACAGTACTTCTTTCACTCTGACAAAAAGTAAATGTTACCAAAAAAGGGCTGAGACATAATCTGAAAATAATAATGGGAAATAATTCCATATTGTTCTTGCAGAGCAATGTAGTAACATATTTGCATAAATTAGAGAACTTAGTTTAATGGGTTATTTTTTAAGGAGCTTTCAAATAAACAACAAAGATCACTAATGTAATAGGGGTCACTATGAGGCTCTCCTTGGCTATTATTTGCAAGGATGGTATCATTGAGTTTAATTGAATATAGTATTCAGCAGGCCATTTGGGCTTACACAAAAACATGCATTTGTAAATAAGAAAGAAAAATACATTTAACTTTAAATAAAATAATTATACAATCACAGTAAACAAAATAGAAGAATTATATATATAATGTATGTGAATATAAATGTATACAAATAAATGTTTCTGTATATATATATATATACATATTCATATATGTGTTTTTCTACTCACCCAGTTTTTATATTTAGTATTATATTATCAAATGTATTAATAATGCAATAATATTAACTATGTATGTGCACACATATATGCTATAGTTATATTGCTATGATTATATTTTATATATAAAGTAGAATATTGTTGTTATATTATATAGTCCACAATAATAAAAGCATAATATGCTAATTAGACTGGACAACCTTCCGTAGGAAGCCAGGGTTGGCAGGGAAGCCTGGCTTGTGGGTGCCTGCTGGTGGCTGGAGGGAAGCCAGTGCAGGCGGCCGAGGGAAGGAAGGCCTACTCTTGCACACATTGTGTGCATCAGGCCTCTAGTCTTACCTAATAATAGACAAACATGCAAACTGACCATTCCTCAGCTATGCCCAAAGCCAATCAGAGTGAGTATGCAAATTAGAAGGCCAAAGATGGCTGCCGCTCAGCTGCTCCAGGTAGAGTGGCCAGGCAAGGCAGGACACCAGCTATGAGAGGGAAGGGGAAGGAATCTACAGGAGCTGAGTGCCGCAGGGAAGACAAGACTGGAGACTCCAGAGTCTACAGCAAAGATGAAGATGGCAGACTCCAGTAAAAGACTTCAGAGAAGACTGCAGACTCTGGTCTGAGTCTGCAGCAAAGGTGAAGAAGGCAAACTCTGCCCGGAGAGAAGACCTGGGTCCCGAGTGCCGGAGGAAAACTGATGCTGGAAGCCAAGGGAAGGAAGGCCTATTGCACAAATCTCTTCCTGCATCGAGGCTCTAGTATATATAATAGTTGTTATGAGTGCAGGCTCTGGAGTAGAAACTAGGATTTAATTTCTGGCTTCATTGTTTGTATGCTATGTTATCTCTAGAAAATTATCGAACTTTTCTAAGTCTTAGTTTCCTCAATTGCCAAAAGAGAATAATGGTAATTATCACACAGATTTTTGAGCTTTCGTGAGACAAAGATGAGAAGCACTTTGCAGTGCATGAATTTAATAAATGCTAGGAAAAAGGATTACCTCCATCCCCCCCCCAAAAAAATATATGAACCAGTTATAGCCTATGTAGTCATATAGAAAGTTAATTAAACTTGAGGACTAGATCTCCTTGTTTAAGGAGTCCTAAAGAAGAAACTCCTATAGCATGTCTTTTTAAAATATTCAAAGAAACACAGTGTCTGAAATTAAGAATACAATGTCTTCTGCCATCACCAGGAGAATAAACCATATGTGTGGCCCCTGCATCAGTGAACACACTCTATTATGCAAGAGAAATTAGTCAACATCCCCAAAGTGGGATTTATGCTCATGTACAAGCTTGAAAACCATGACGACATACATAATTGAAATGTTGAATTTGAGGAGCACAGTGTTTTGTTTTGTTTTTTTCTATTTACACACAGGGATTTTCTGGAACCTGGTGAAAAGACAAAGCAGCATGGAAAGAATACTCATATTGCAGCTCAAAATTTTATCAGCATTTCAATCACAAGAGCACACAGTTCTAAAAGTTCTTAAAATTAACTTTGTGTTAATTCCTGATTTTAAAAGCGGCTTTACATCCTCTTGGAGACCCTGAACAATTTTGCCGACTCTCACTTTAATTTTACCTTCTCTGTTCTAACCAGACTAAAATCCTTTAAAATATGCTCTGAACAATCCTTTCCCTGAAATTGTGTTCACTGTTCTCTCATTGTTCAAATATCTTCTCTCCACTCTCAGATCAAATGATTCACTTTTTTTTTTCTCAGCCTCTTCTCTCTTACAGGAATTTTTCTCTGGATACTCTAACCCAGTGGTTGGAAGCTGCGCCTTGTGAGCCACATGCGGCTCTTTGGGCCCTTGAGTGTGGCTCTTCCACAAAATATCAAGGCCTGGGTGAGTCTATTTTGAAGAAGTGGCATTAGAAGAAGTTTAAGTTTAAAAAATTTGGCTCTCAAAAGAAATTTCAATTGTTGTACTGTTGATATTTGGCTCTGTTGACTAATGAGTTTGCGGACCACTGGCCTAACCCACAGTGAACATCCTCATCTTAACATAATTAAACTATTCATTTGATTTGCAGTATAATTATACTGTTCCATTGACTTGCTGTGTGTTGCTAATTGATGTATTCTGTGACTGTCTTGTTTCTTTTACTAGACTTCAAAGATCTGAATTAGTATAGACTTTGCCTTCCCATACTTCAGTATTAAAAATGGAAGAATGTGTTATCTAGTTAGATTTATAACTAACTAGATTTTTATAACAAAAAAGTTGTTAAATAACTGCTATGATGTCATTTCATAAAAAAGAGAAATAGAATATCTCTTTATAAATGGCCAATTTCATAAGTATTAACAAAGCATTGAATGCCGTGTTGATAAAAATTATGAAGTTTGACTTTCTAAAATGTTCTTCGCCTCTCCTCCACTCTCCTCTCCTTTCTTCCCCTCCCCTCCCTTCCCTTCTTTCTCTTTTTCCCTTTCTTCCTCCCTCCCTTCCATTTGTCTACAATGGCAATATATCTACACTTTAGGACCCAAATAAGAAATGTTGCCGCCTCTAGAATGTGGTATTTTAAACACATTTTAGTGCGTTAAAATCAAAGTGCTCTTTAGGGCTCCCATTGTTAGTCTCCCATCTGAATGGAGCCTGTGTTTCCAGACAACAGTGGCAGAAGGATACTATGCAACCATCTATGATTATAACTTGTTCATCTGCACTTTAATGAATAAATTAGCATGCCACATCAGTTCTGCTCCACTGTCATGATAAAACTTGCATTTGTATAACCTGTAATCATTTTCACTATGGGCACAAGGGAGAAATTGATTTTTAAAGTTGACAACCACATATGTGGTTATGCTATTGCATAGATGTGAGAATTTGCAAATGACTTGTAGCAACATGCAAGAGACCAGTTAAAATTAAACACATGATAATAAAAAAATTACTCTGATGATATCTAGCTGCTCTGCCACTAATAGACAATAAAAGTAGGCACTTGTATGCATTCACAAGTCACCAAATTGCATCGGAAATAAAGTGAATCGGAGTCTAAAGAAAATTACATAATATTGTTCGTTATTTTTGACTAGATAGTGTATTAGAACCTGAACTGGATTTGAATTGTAACACAATCACCACTAAACTATGGTTCTCAGATCCCCAAAGAATTCAGGCCCCAAACTGTTTTCCCTCCTCACTTCTATATCAAAAACCTGTTGGAATCATCAAACCCATTTGGAACTAAACTGCAAATGAAATATCTCACCCTTTTTATATTGCCGAAGGCTGGTTTTTTGTTTTTTTTACCAACTTCAGGTAATCTTTTTTTATGTAAAATTTTTACCTATATAAAAAAATAATAATAAATGAATTCTCACATACCATCATTAAGTTTCATCTCATAGCAAGTTATCATTGATCTATGTCCTCAGCCACTTTTCATATTCTACATTATTGTGAGGTAAATATCAAACATTATATTAATATATTTTATTTCAAAAATACACTTAAAACATATTTTTAAAATTTAACTTCAGTATCATTAATTATCTATCATACTAAATTTTAAAATAATGCCTTAATGTAATTAAATTTTTTGTATTTTCCCTAATTTATAATAGTTTGTTCAAATCAGAATGGCTAGCATTAACAAATCAACAAATGACAAGTGCTGCCAAAGATGTAGAAAAAAGGAAACCTAAATAAACCGCTGGTGGGAAGCTAGACCGGTGCAGCAACTATGGAAAACAGTATGGAGTTTCCTCAAAAAATTAAAAATGGAACTGTCATTTGACCCAGTAATCCCACTTCTAGAAATATATCCCAAGAAGCCAGAAATACCAATCTGAATGAATATATGCATTCTGGTGTTCATAACAGCATTATTTACAATAGCTAAGATCTGGAAACAACCCAAATTCCCATCAGTAGATGAATGGATTAAAAAACTGTGGAACATGTATACAATGGAATACCAGGCAGAAGTAAAAACGATACTGCTGGATTTCATTATGCTAAGTGAAATAAGCCAGTCAAAAAAGACAAGTATAAAACACGATCTCACTAGTATGTGGAGTCTAAGGAACAAAACTGATGAACAAAAAAGATCCAGTGACATGGTAGCATTCAACAGACTGCCATATTTCAGAGGAAATGGTGGGGGTGGGAAGAGGTTAACCAACGAATTTATATGCATATATGCATAACCCATGTACCGACAATAGTGCAGGGAAGGCCTGGGCAGGGGGCAAGAGTGGAGTGGAGGGGGTCAGTGGGAGGAAAAAGGGGACATCTGTAATACTTCAACAATAAAGATAAATTAAAATGAGGTTAAAAACCTCAAAATTTTCTTTCTATTTCATCTAAAGGTAGTGAGAATCTTAACATGAATGTGGAAACATGGTCGGACACAAGCAGAGGTCACAAGTTCATCAACACTTCTTTCTAATGTAGCCTGACAGGCTCGCCCATGATGATGTGGTTGACAGTGAGACAAAGAGATGGTACTTTTCATCATTCAGGTCTAGGTCTGTTTTTTTGTAAAAGCTTACTTTTTCTCCCTATCTTTGCCTCAAAAAAAAAAAAAAGACAAGTTTAATGTTTACTTGAAAACACTCACCATATATTATAAAGGACTTGCTGTTGTAAATATGGTCAGACCAATTCTACCCCATTTGACTCAGTGGATAGAGCACCAGCCTGTAGACTGAAGGGTCCTTGGTTTGATTCCTGTCAAGGGCATATACCGTGGTTGCAGGCTCCCAGCCCTAGTTGGGAGCATGCAAGAGGCAACCATTGATGTGTCTCTCTCACATTGGTATTTCTCTCTGCTTCTCCCTCTCCCTCACACTCTCTCTAAAAATCAATGGAAAAAATGTCCTCAGGTGAGGATTAAAAAATAAATAAAATTTATTAAAATGGTCAGACAAAATTTGAAAAGGTACAGAAAAATATAGCTGCAAAAAAATTATTCACTGCAAGCCAGGAGTAAGTTAGCAGGTGTCAGGGCAAACGTGAGATGAGATGACAGTTTGCTGCTTTCCACTTGCCAACGACCTTCATTATTTCCCCAAGCTCAAAATTATTCTCTCCGAGCTCTCATTGTTCTAGCGTTTTCGTCTGGCGCCTGTACAAAGGAACTTCAAGCCACAGGTATACAGCTCTCACTTCAATCTTCTTCCTCTACCTTACAATTTTCTCTCTAGAGTTTCTGACCAGAGGAAATGTGGCAAAACATGGAGAAGCAGAAATAAACGATAGATGGGCGGATACCAGATTTAGGGCCCTTTCCTGTTTTGATGATGCTTATTGATGCCCAGGCTGCCATCAAGCTGCTGGAAAGGTTGCATTCCTCCAGCAGAGGCATTCTGATTAACAAAGAGAATGAAATCTAGCCTCATTTGTGTGTAGCCCAAGTCAGACAGTAAACGGGCTTATTTAAATCCAAACATCACTAATGAGCTACAGCTTCTTCAGATTACCAAATTACCCCTCACACTATGCAGTTATGTATTTTTCTCTACTCCTGTTTATTATTCAGCACTACCAGTATCCCCCAACCCCCTTTCCTTAGACATATCTGAGCTCCCTGCATAACAAGCACCTTCCTATTTGGTCACAGTATCATAAAACTGAACGGACAATTAGCAAGCAACAACCTACACTAATAATAGACAAATATGTAAACTGACCATACCTCCATGATGCCCACAGCCAATCAGGAGCAAGTATGCAAATTAACCCAACAAAGATAGCGGGCCCGTGGGCATCATGGAGGTATGCAGGCACTGAGTGGCCAGGGGTGAGGTGGGTGTCCCTGGGACCCTGCCTGCTTCAAGCCTGTGGCCAGTGTGTGCATGTGTCTGTACCGACTGGCCAAGGTCCCAGGGATGCCACTGGAACGTCCAGTCCTATTAGTCTGGTCTGGGGGCGGCTGTAGTTCACAGTCCTTTTCACTTGTGCAGCCCCTGGACCAGAAGCTGAAACCAAGAGCACAGGAAGCACCAGGAATTCTGGGAGTCATAGTTCTGGTGGCAGATGTGTTGTGGGATATCCTAGACACTAGAGCAGTGGTTCTCAACTGGTGGGTAGCGACTCCTTTGGGTGTCGAATAACCCTTTCACAGGGGTCGCCTAAGACCATCGGAAAATGCAGATATTACATCATGATGCATAACAGTAGCAAAATTTCATGGTTGGGGGTCACCACCACATGAGGAACTGTATGCAAGGGTCGTGGCCTGAGGAAAGTTGAGAACCACTGCACTAGAGCAAAGTGAGCCTAGAGCAAGTTACTGTTGCAGTTCGGGGATGGAAGGAAAAGCAAAGGTGAGAGACATAAGTGAAGCCACAGTGTCTAGGAAAAATTAAAGGAAAGATATCCTGCAACTTATAGGAAATCTCCACCAATGGAGCAAAGGAAAAAAAAAAAGACCTCTATTATTCTGTGAGCACCAAACCAAAGTGGGTTGGGGTCTCAAATAATTCACTTATATGATTGCAAAGACAGACAAAAACTCCCTGATTAGAGAGGGCTCCCTTAAGGGCTCCCAGATTGGAGAGGGTGCAGGTTGGGCTGAGAGACCCACACACCATGCACAAATCTTCATGCACCAGGCACCTGGTGGAATTATAAAACCTACCGTGGCTCTGCTCTACATTTCCCTGTGTGCTGAATGCATTAAAACAAGTTACACAACAAATATATATATCACCCTAAAGCACACAGAGACACATAGAGTGATACTCATTCACAAGTTATTTTGATAGAATCAACAAAGTCATTCTTAGTATGTGCAGATGCTCAATCCAGAAAGAGAGCTGGTGTAACAGCTTCATTCAGGAAGAACTTCTCTATGACTAATGGTTTCTATAAAATCTGGATTCACGTCTTCGGGAAGTGTGAAGCAGAAAATGTGCTATGATTGTAATGCACACAATACGTTAGGTTATGCACAGTGGTTGATCTCTCCTTAAGATGGGAGAATTTTTTAAATATCTAAACTTGAAGGAAAAATTATAATTATTGGACTTTCTGTTCTATTCCCTTTCTGTTCCCTTTTGGTCTCTGCCTGCTAAGTCCCGTAATGTAAAACAAAGCTTGTTCTGGGTTTGCAATCAAAAACAGGTCTGCACATGTGGGATGAGTAAGTTTGTCTAAATGTACAAAGTTCTCGGGCCAACTTATTTTTGAGGCAAGAGATTCTAAGGGTAGCCATTATTTTCCCTTTATTTTATTTCTCCAATGACACACTGTCAATTCAGATAACGTAGACCATACCTTTAACTCTTTTAAATGACTTCTGCTTTGGAAGAAAAACTAAATTGTGGCATAAAAAATGCAAAATAACAGCGACTTAAGCCAGTGGTCGGCAAACTGTGGCTCGCAAGCCATATGTGGCTCTTTGACCCTTTGAGTATGGCTTTTCCACATAATACCATGTGCAAGCGCACACGTACAGTGCTATTGAAACTTCGTGGCCCATGCACAGAAATCGGTTTTCGGGGAAGTCTATTTTGAAGAATTGGCATTAGAACACTCAAAGGGCCAAAGGACCAAAGAGCAGCATTTGGCTCATGAGTTGCAGTTTACTGACCACTGGCTTAAGCAATGCAGAAGTATATATCTCTGCCAATGAATCACAGCCCATTCTCTCTCCACTATGCTTGTCACCCTCAAAAACAGTTTCCATATCAAGGCATCACACTCATACCAAAGGCTCCAGAAAGGAAGAAATGGCAGAAACAAAGACCTCCCTTTCAGGCACAGTGGTACCTCAAGATACGAGTGCCCTAACATACTAGATTTTTGAGATATTAGCTGTCGAGCGAGCGATTTTTGCTTTGAAATACCAGCAACATTTGAGATAGGAGTAATCGCCTAGATCGGCTGGCTGCACACGATCCACCAGTTTACCAAGACTCGAGCATCTCATAGTTTCCCACGCCTCAGTCAGTGTGCTTGTTTACCTCGTTGTCAAAGCATCTTTTGTGCATTTACATACTTTATCACGTTTCTTTTTATAACCATGGGTCCGAAGAAAGTGAGTGGAAAGATCAGTGCTCAGAAGAGGATGATGTCTATTGAATTAAAGCGTGAAATCATAGAAAAATAGAGCAAGGTGTGTGAGTGGCTGACTTGGTGAGGCAATACGGGCTTAGTACTTCAATGATATGCACTGTGCTTAAACAGAAGGAGTCGATAAAGGGTATAACACCAGCTAAGGGCGTTACAATAATTTCTAAGCTCGGTAGCTCTCTCCATGAAAAGATGGAGAACCTACTGATGGTGTGGGTGATGGAGAAGCAGCTTAAAGGAGATACATTAACACAGAGCATCATATGCGAGAAAGCACAAGTGATTTACAGTGATTTGCTGGAGCAGACCCCACGCACTTCCATGGACGAAGCATTGAAAGACTCATTTAAAGCCAGTAGAGGCTGGTTTGATAACTTCAGGAAAAGGTCCGGCATTCACTCCATCGTCAGGCATGGTGAGGCAGCAAGTTCGGATGTGAAGGCAGCTGAGGATTACCTCAAAACTTTTTCCTAACTGATAGAGGCCAAAGGATATATCCCCCAGCAAGTCTTCAACTGTGACAAGACAGGGCTTTTCTGGAAGAAGATGCCGAATAGGACTTATAGAACGGCAGAGGAGAAGGCGATGCCAGGCCACAAACCCATGAAGGATAGGCTAACTCTCGCACTGTGCGCCAAGGCGAGTGGCGACTGCAAGATCAAGCCTCTGCTCATATACCATTCGGAAAACCCAGTATTTAAGTCACATAAGATTTTAAAAGATAAACTGCAAGTTATGTGGAGGGCAAACCCAAAGGCATGGGTCACCAGGCAGTTCTTTGTGGAGTGGGTAAACCTGGTTTTTGGCCCTTCTGTTAGGAAATATCTACAGGAAAACAACCTAACCATGCAAGCCCTCTTTGTCCTCAACAATGCTCCTGCTCACCCACCAAACCTCGAAGATGAACTCCTCGAAGAGTTCAAGTTTATAAAGGTGTCTACCTACCTCCCAACACCACTCCTATCCTGCAGCCCATGGATCAGGAGGTGATTTCTAATTTTAAAAAGCTGTACATCAAGCACCTGTTCTGGCACTGCTTTGAGGTGATGGAGAACACAAACCTCACCCTTCCAGAGTTCTGGAAGAACCACTTTAACATCATGATATGCCTCAGAATTATTGGTCAGGCCTGGCTGGGTGTTACAATGAGGACTTTGACCTCTGCATGGAAGAAGCTGTGGCCTGAGGCCGTAGCTGAAAGGACCTTTGAAGGATTTGAACCCGAGGTGCCAGTGGAGGAGGAGATAGTGTCTCTGGGAAAATCCATGGGCCTGGAGGTGGATGAGAGAGACGTGGATGAGCTCGTTGAGGAGCACTCTCTGAAACTCACCACGGAGGAGTTATAAGGTTGCAGTCTCAGCAACATGAGGAGGTTCTCCAAGAAATTGGCTTCGAGGAGGAGCCAGAGGTGGAGGAGATCTCTACAAGTGAGATAAAGGAGATCTTAGGAATGTGGGAGAGGGTGTCACACTTCGTGGAAAAGAAACACCCTGAAAAAGTTGCTACTGGTCGTGCATCGGAGCTATTCAATGAAACTTGCCTCACCCATTTTCAGAAACATTCTGAAAGGGAGGAAGAGGCAAACTTCCTTGGACACTTTTTTTTTTTTTTTTTAATCAGCCAAAAATGCAAAGACCAGTAGCAATTAAGTTCAGTGAAGATTAGTTAAGTTACATTCAGTTTAGAGATAAAGTGTAGCATTAAGAGTGTAGCCAGTAGGTAAATACACTTTATAAAACCAGTTTATTCCTTTACATTCTCTTTCATTATGTTTTTATACAATATTTGTCATTTCTAAATACATTTTTCTTATTCAAAAACACATAACAAGAACAACTGGGGTGGCATGTTGGGGGCTGGAACGGGGTAAAGGCATTTCAATTGATTTCAATGGGGAAATTTGCTTTGAGATACGAGCAACTTGATATATGAGCAAGGTTACGGAACAAATTAAACTCGTATCTCGAGGTACCAACTATACTTCCAGGATGTTCTGTAAATCTCTTTTATCTGCAGCTCACTGGCAAGGGCTTTGTTACATGGAAAGTGAGGCCTTTATTCTGAGTGTGTAGGGTCAGGGCTAACTTCTGTGGAAAGAGAGGAAGGAATACTGGAGACAATTAGTTTCATACTCAAAAGAGTAAAAGTGAAAAAGCAAGAGATAGAAACTGAAAGTTAAGATGAGCAAGGAAAAAGGGGCTAAATATATGGTGATGAAAGGAGATTAGATTTTGGATGGTGAGCACACAATATAATATGCAAATGATAATCTCAGAGGGCAGGAGAGTAGGTAGGAAGAGATTAACCTAAGAATGTATATGCATACTAGTGACCTAATGCACATTGAAAAAAAATTAATTAGAAGAAATATTTTTATATCACTATTCACCCTTTCAGAGATGAAAGAAAATTTGTAAAATGTACATTAAAGTAATATGGGTCAATAAAAAATAATAACAAGATCATATAACAATAAATATTTTCCATGAAATTTTTACTGTCAGAATCTTTATTTATTATTATTATTTTTTAATATGCTGGGTATTCTGGAAAATTTATATCATGTGGACAAACTTTGCCTTTGCTATAACACTGAGTAAATTTCCCATCAGATGGTTTTTCATTGGAGAAATTTAGGGATAGGCAAAAAAGACATGGAACAGTCATTCTACCACAACTGTGTTCGATAATTGCATCCTTATTTACCTTATTTTCCCTATGAATGCAGTTCCTAGTAGTATTGGTAGTACTTGTTGATGACTGTTCTTCAGACATATTCTGTTGACGGTGTCACTTTCTTTCAGCTTCAGAGGTACGTTGTGGCAATAGTTGGTCTTTAGACATATTCTGTTGACAATTTCAGTCTCAGAATGTCAACAAAAATGTGATGTCATTACCTGGCGCCCACAGCCACCTTTTGCAGGCTAAGCTGGGCCGGGCTGGGGGCCGCATTTTGTGCCATGGCAGTACTGGCTGTGATTTGGTGAGCTGTCACTCTAGGGTGATGGCAGGGCCTGTGTCCCACTTGGGGGAAGCCAAGTGTTGCTTTGTCAGCACCAGGTCTGAGGTGCCATTTCTCTATGTGCATCAGGGCAGCTCTGTGTTGAGCATCTGCCTCCTGGTGGTCACTGCATGTCATAGCGACCAGTTGGACACGGGGAAGGACACTTAATATATTAACTTTTAAATATATAGATATGCATACCCCTGGACATAGACAATAGTAGAGTGAAGGCATGGGGAGAGAGTGGGGAGGGAAAGGAGACATCTGTAATACATTGAACAACAAAGATAAAAAGAGAATAAAAAAGAATTGTACACTTCAAATTTATATAACATATTAAGCAATGTCATCACAATAAATTTAATTTAATAAAATATAAAAGCTTAGGCAAGGAAAGAAACAACTAATTTACATGTTTTTAAATTTAGAAATTAATTTTAAAAACACTGTGGGAGTAATCCCTTACCACACACTCCATCTTCCTCATAAAAATGCAATTCAGGAATGAATTATAATAAAAGAATGAGCCATGGATCGCTCTCTGCCACATCGCAGGCCTGTGCTCTATCAGCTGATGCTGATTAAGGATACACAGGTTGCTCAGCCCTGAATTAGATTGACCTGAATATTTTTCCAGAATTCACATTGTCCTGAAGTCTTATTTCAGGTGGAGAAGCTGAAGGACGAAGTCTTGTCCTCGTTTCCTGTTTGTATATATTGAGTATGAATTTCCTATTTGATTAGCATTTCTACTGGCTGGTGGATGAAAACCAAACTTGAGGAGAAATTAATTACAACTGTGGCCTGAATTTTGCTCCACCTAAAGGACTCTCGTAAAGCAGTGGCTTCATTAGGAGACTCACTGGCCCGAGGACAAGCCATCTAGCACATTTCCATAACATCACATTCTTATCATGGTCAGGAGTTTACCTACAGAGACACACATTCTCATATCCAGATTCACATCTCCTTGTGCAAAATAATGAAGTGCTATATTATTTCATTTTTATATTCAAAACTATCATGAGAGGCAAAGAGAGGAAATGTCATTATCCAATGATAAACTACTAGGCAAACATTAGGATAGGCTAAGAAAATTACTCAAATCAGGACTGGGCTTAAAGATCTCAAGTAGACTATATCACTGTTCAAAAAAGATGCATTTATATAAATAATCTTTGTCTTAAAGAGGATGTCTTTCTAAAGATGTTATCTTTGATTTCAGTGCAACCATTATACTGAGTACTTGGTTCCCTATGTAAAGTGCTAAAAAAAAAAAAAACACTTTCTAAAGAGAATTAATATAGTCACAGAATAAAATTATATACAATTTACTTTTATGTATATAAAACATGGGATTCTGTGTATTAGAGGTATATTCATAAACAGACATAAATTGCGTTTTAATTCTTAGAAAAACTCATGAGTCATTGAATTTAGGTCCCTAGGGACATTTTCCTATACTCAGATTTGTAATACAAATATAGTGGCTTCACTCCCAAAGCCCATATAAAGCTTTTCATTAACAAAGCACCACAAACTGGGTTGCTTAGAAACAGCAGAGTTTTATGCTCTCACAGTTCTGGAGGCCAGACGTCTAACACTGAGGTGTTGGTAGGGCCACCATTCCTTCAAAGGTTCTAGGAGAGATTCTGTTATCTGCCTCTTTTGGTGGTTGGAGGTAATCCTCGGCATTCCTTGGCTTGTAGCCACTTCACTTGTGTTCACATGGCCTTCTGCTATGTCTTCTGTTCTGTATATGTGTCCTAGAAGGGCACTTGTGATTGGATTTAGGGCTCATCCAGGTAATCTAGAATGACCTCTTTATCTCAAGTTCCCTGTTATATTTACGCAGGTCATTTTAACAAATAAGGTAATTATTAACAGGTTCCAGGGATTAGGGCATGGATATATATATATATATATATATATATATATATATATATATATATATATTTTAGCGGGGAAGGCACTGTTTGTCCCACTATACCCTTTATGGTATTTCTCTCAGGGGCATATTTTAACTTCATTTCCTGCAATGTCCCCCAGTGCATTACATCCTAACTATTGGCTCACCCTTCTCAAATAGTGTCACTTTTTCACATAGCTTCATGCATTTGCACATTCTATTCCCTGGGCATGAAATGTAGTCCCCTTTCTTGTCTGACTTGTGATTTCCTACTTATCATTTGCCCCAAATTCCCAATGATTGCCTCCATGTGATTTCTTCAAGGAGACATTCTGTGTCTTTCTCGGAACAACCCTGTCACTTAATGCACATCTATATTAGAGTGCTTAACAAACTCACTCATCTAACTGTGGTTCTGTGTACCACAGACTGCCAAGATCCATCTTTGTATTTGTGTTTCAATATCTGGAATATGATAGTTTTTCCTAGATACACCATAGTATTTTTTAAAACCTTTTTCTTATTATAATGACATTTAGGTTATTTAAATAAGCATGGCAGAAAAAAAATTAGAATTGCCTATAATTCTACCATTAATATATAAAACACATGAAACATTTAATTGATATATATCTTTCCAATACTGATATATTGTGTGTATAAATACTAGTAGGCACTAAAATAAAATACTTTTGTACACATTTTGTCTTGCTGAAATAGTATATACTTGAGAGGCATTTATTGAATGAATTAATGGATTAAAAAAAAACCCTCTAAAGAGGACTAATATAGTCACAGAATAAAAGATTTGGAAAAGTCATTCATTTGGCCTAAATATGAGACTTTGCTTGGGTTTCTCCCGTTGTTTTTAAGGTTTTATGAAAAGAAGTTTAACTACTATCCAACTTTATACAGTTGTGTGTTTTTTTTTAAATAGAAGTAGAAGAAATTCTTCTGGATAGTAGATATTATGAAACTGATTCTTTTTAAAAAAATATATTTTATTGATTTTTTTACAGAGATGAAGGGAGAGTTATAGAGAGTTAGAAACATGGATGAGAAAGAGATACATCGATCAGCTGCCTATTGCATGCCCCCTACAGGGGATGTGCCCGCAATCAAGGTACATGCCCTTGACCAGAATTGAACCTGAGACCTCTATCCACTGAGCCAAACCAGTTTCAGCAAAACTGATTAATTCTTGAAACTATCTCTTCTTTATGATATTCTAATATAATAGAGGCCTGGTGCACAGGATTCTACACTGGTGAGGGGGCATGGCCTGTGGGGATCAGCCCACTGTGGGAGTGCCCCTCATCTTGGGCAGCTGAGTGGCTGTTCCCTAGTCTGGCATCTTCATGTGCAGCTGGAGCACTTGCCTCTCCAGGAGACCCGGTGGGGACTGGGCCCAGGGACAATAGCACTGAGAGGTGGCAGAATAGGCCACACACCTGCCTTGTAGCCTCTTGGGTCAGTTCTTGAGCCCAGCTGCAGCACTGCAGAGTAGGCAGCAGGGAGTGAGGAGGAGGGATCTGGGGTGCGGAGGTGACAATCTAGCCTGGGTCCCTGCCCATAAGCCCGGGTTTCATAGTGGGAGCAACTGCTCATCCTGGTAAGCTGAGCTGCACTCCCACTGTGGTAGCACACTGACCACTAGGGGGAAGCTCCTGCATTGAGTGTCTTCTCCCTGGGAGTTAGTGCATATCATAGAGACTGGTTGACTGATAGTTCTGGTCATTCCATATTTGGTCACTGGGCTTTTATTATGTAAGATAATAAAGGATAGTTTGTCTTTTTGTTCCCACAATCTTAACTATGGTGCCTTTCCAAAGATGGTCTTGGGATAAACGTGAGAAGATAATTCAGGTTTTACTAAAATGTCTTTTTCATTTATTTATTAGACTAAAGGAGGAGAGAAAATAAGCAAACTATCATGGCTGTCTTTTGGAAGGGAAGGGAGGTCAATCCTCAACAGAGGACATTTTCCCATTGATTTTTTGAGAGAGGAAGAGAGAGGAAGAGAAACAGAGAGAGCAAAACCTCAATGTGAGGGAAATACATTTATTGGTTGCCTCCCACACAGGCCCCAACAAGGGCCCGGTATGGAGCCTGCAACTGATGTATGTGCCCTTGAATAGAATCAAAATGGGACCCTTCAGTCCACAGGCTTATGCTTTAACCCAGTAGTCGCAAACCGAGTCGCCACATGTGGCTCTTTGGCCCCTTGAGTGTACCTCAATCAGATTTAGGACGTTTTTAGCAAAGGCCAGCTTATGAGGACCCTAATTAAGTTAATAATAATGTACTTACCTAAATCGTTTAATTTAAAAAAAAATTGGCTCTCAAAAAAAATTTCAATTGTTGTACTGTTGATATTTGGTTCTGTTGACTAATGAGTTTGCCGACCACTGCTCTAAGCACTGAAGAAAATTGGCTAAGGCATGGCTTCTATTTTATTTATTTGTTTGTTTGTTTGTTTGTTTGTTAATTCTCACCCTAGGATAATTTTCCATTTATTTTTTAGAGAAAGTGGAAGACACGGGGAAAGACAGAGAGAAACGTTAATGTGAGAGAAGCACATCAATTGGTTGCTTCCTGCATGAGCCCCAACCAGGGCCTGAGCCTGGGAGCAGCCTGCAACCAAGGTAAGTACCCTAGACTGGAGCTGAACCTGCGACCCTTCAGTCCACAGGCCAATACGCTGCTATCCACTGAGCCAAACCGGCAAGGGCACTTTTATTTTTTATGTATTAAAATGAATAGGAATTGCCCCAAAGGAGAAAAAATGATCGTGGAAATCTTGTAGATAGTATACCATTCTTCTGAAACATACAATTTTTCTTTCAAAAGTTAACTCTCTATTAACTGCAGGCACAGAAAGTGCAAGTCTGTGAGCCAAAACCAGTTTGGTTCGATGGATAGAGCGTCGGCCTGCTGACTGAAAGGCCCTAGGTTCGATTCCGGTCAAGGGCATGTATCCTGGTTGCGGGCACATCCCCAGTTGGGGGTGTGTAGGAGGCAGCTGATCGATGTCTCTCTCACATCGATGTTTCTAACTCTCTATCCCGTCTCCCCCTTCCTCTCTGTAAAAACTCAATAAAATATGTTTTAAAAAAAGTGCAAGTCTGTGAACTTTACAAATAATAAAAAAGAAACTCCAGTTTCATTTTCTGCCTTCCAAATTGTAGTTTGGGGGAAGGCTAGCTTTCCTGCGACTACCTGTCTGGAAGTGATCACTGAGGAATCCATACCTAGTGTATACCACATGCAATGAGGTGAATCAGCATTGCTGGAAGGCTTATATCCCTACAATAATTTGCTTCTGGATTCACTATGGAAGAAACTCGATATTGTGGAGTTCCTAACACCTTCTTGCAAAGATCTGTCTATTACCTTGGGTGCTCAACATGAGTAAACTCGAAGACTACAAAGGCCAAATCAGTAGCTGGTGGACCACTGGTGAGCCAAAGTCTACCCTTACTTGTCACAATGGACTCAGATCAACATAGACCTGAATCAATCAGATTTAGGTTGGTCTTTGAATAGATCTAAAAGTGATTTCATGTAAATAAAATATAAAGGCTTCATAATTTTTAATTTTTCACCTATTTAATAACTTACTCCTCAGGCACCACTCCATGCAGAGTGTATTGGAAAGCAAGATGACACTTGGAGTTGGGAGAGCCTGATTTTAGTAAGTCCTTATTCTCTCTGGGCCTGAGTCCCTCCATGGCAAACGTAAGTGAAAGTTCTGAAACAAGAGCTTTAAGACATCATCACAGGAAAACCTCCAAATGTAAAACAGCAAAAGTGGTACTTTATTAAAATAAGCATATGTGATGATATTGATTGTCCTTAAATCTTTAATTATGAGGAGGTCAATTTAGCCAGAGCAAAGATGTCTTTTTGAAATTAGCATTTATGATTGAGGGTTTTGGTTTTATACAGGTCTTCCTATCAATTTACCTTCTTGTATTGACCCTGTGAAATTGTAATAAAAAATTAGTAATTAACCTTCCAATTCAATATATCTTTCATCAGGCAGAAATGGTGGAAGTTAAAGACTTGCAGCACTGGTCAAAAGATAAATGGCATCTGATGTATGAAAACTGAATTAAGTTTTAGGAATATTTAAACATAGTCTGTGAAATAGAAATGTAATCAAACTTTCCCAGACGTTCCCCGTCCACTTCCTGCAGAGTTTGAAAATAACCTGTCTACATGACCTCTAAGAGCTCTTCTAGTCTGAAAATTTTGTGACTGTGTATTTATTTTCCAAGCCCCCAAAGGGGCCCGTTGAGTGAGCTCCTGTTTCGACTCTGCAAAGCTCAGGGAAGTCTCAGCTGCAAATGCAACAAGAGTACGCGAGATGCTAGAAAAATAAATTATTTCAGATGAACTCAAGTCTCTCATCTTTCAGGCTCATATAATCCCTTCTAATGCTAATGTTTTAACAATGTGCGTGTGATTTAAAGACTGCAAAATCTCCTTTCAATCAAATTCTTCCCTGGCAGTGCCACTATGCCTAAGATTTCTATTTTTGACACCCTTCCTTCGGGGTAAGATACATGATGCCCCTGTTGAAACAATAATAACTTGACAGGGACATGTGACATGGCAGCCATGAACACCTCCAGCAAACTTAAATATAATTTGTAATTTGCATAACCACATCATTTTATTCTCAGATGCCACAACTATTCATTGAAAGCTATATTACTTATCTCTAAGCTAATTTCTGCCATCTAGGAATTTGAAATTTAGCAGAGAAGAAATATTTAGTGACATTTCAACACTAAAATAAATCATACAATA
>PVJN01033742.1:0-23232 GCA_004026805.1 Lasiurus borealis | reverse complement strand
GGGTTACAGAGATTGGTCACTTGGGTCAGGGTCTTTCTGTGGTTTAGCCTTATTAGGACCCTCGCTGTGTTCCTGGAGCTTCATTGGCCCATTCGGGTGGTGGTCCGGGAAGCTAGGACATGGCTGGCACACCTGTGGCCACTCCCAGAAAAGGGAGAGGGTTGAGGCAGGGGGCCCAGCCCTAGAGGACAAGATGGAGGAGAGTTCGTTTCTGCTTTGTCCTTTCAGAGGCAAGAAGAAAGGTCTTGGTGGCAGATAGAACTATTGGAATAGAATACCCTGAGTATAGTCAAACCTTCTTGTATCAAGACCCGAGTGTAGCTCTATCAGCAAAAGTAAAGGGAGCGGAAATCAATACTATTACAATACTTCTGAGCTTTATGAAGCCACCTAAGTGGAGAAGACACTCTATTTTACTTGCTATTTTATTTTTACCAAAAAAAAAATGATTATGAATGGCCATCTAGTATTCCAAGTGTTCTGATCTTTACATTTGTCTCATATGCCATAATTTCTATATTTAGAGCATATACCATGTTTCTGGCATTTCTTTACATAATTTTTGAGAACATTCTGTATAGAAATGTCTGCATCTTTGATTATCCCCTTCCATTTACCTTTAGGTGCTTGAAACATTCGTTAAAGACTTTGCTCTATTTCCAAAATCCCCTCCATAGCCGCTTTACTAATCGTAACTGCCAACAGCATCTCACAAACAAGTGAAAAATCTCTCAGCCCAGAGTTTGAGGGAGAGGACTTTTGACCAATTTCCTCAGACTAGAGATAACATTCCTTTTAATCCTGGAGCACCCAGCCACGAGAGCAGGACTCTGAGGGGAAGGAGCAAGGACTTGGCCACTCAGAGCCACATCTGGGTCCCCATGGGATGGAATAGTGTGGCCCTTAGATTCAGTCTGACACATTGCATCAAAAAGGGGTATTTCTTGCCAAAACCGGTTTGGCTCAGTGGATAGAGCGTCAGCCTGAGGACTGAAAGGTCCCAGGTTCGATTCCAGTGGAGGGCATATACCTTGGTTGCGGGCACATCCCCAGTAGGAGGTGTGCAGGAGGCAGCTGATCGATATTTCTCTCTCATCGATGTTTCTAACTCTATTCCTCTCTGTAAAAAAAAGATGATAAAGTATATATTAAAAAATAAAAATAGGAGTATTTCCGGCCAGAAGCCCTGCTCAGAATTAAAGAGTTTACCTGTGCCTGCCTTACTGTATAGCAGTACTTATAACTCTACCTCCCAACTGTATTATGGACACAGGGTTCTGATTTTTTTTTTTAAATGAATACCACAAATCCTCATACAGAGCAGTTTATCCACTCTAGCCCAACACTTTCCACTGGGCATGATGGGTGATCAGCCACCATCTGGGAAGGAGAGAGGAACAGAAGGTCTGCGTACTCCTTCTGTTCTCAGTGCCAACATGTGTTTCCATACTTTTCCCTGGTTCCTTGGAGACTGCCTGCTTTCTGGCTATGAGGCTCCCTAGAAGAGAGAGAGCATCCCCCCAATCCCTAACTTAGAAAATTCCTCCGGGGTCTCCCTCCCTTCCCACAGCCTTTTTCTCTGCTCCAACCAGTCCCTCAACACTGGGCACAAGACTCCCTCAAGCGACTGCCAAATCCACAGTGTATTTCTGAACTGTTGCCAGAAAACTCATTTACATAGTTATGCCTTTACTTTTCATCTTTCTTCTTTACGTCTTCCATGAATTTTGCGGGAAGGGACAGATCTTCCCCTCAGAATCATTCTTTCTCGTTTTCCATCTCATTCCAAACCCTTCCTGGTTGGATCCACTGGAGTTCTCCATCATTGGTGACAAGGTGGACCACGGCTGTGAGCATGGATGGAGAGAGACACCCGCCTTCAATCTGAAACATGGCTTGGGCCCTGGCACACAATTCACGGAGGACCTAGTGAACATTCCAGATTATTCTCAGAGTCACACAAAGACTCACAAACCAAAGGTTGATAATAACTTGAAGACAAATGTCCTATACACGCAATAGATGTTTGAAAGGGATTGCATTCAGTGTGCTTGAAGTTATAAAGAAGATAGTCTCTGAATTGGTGTAAATCTTCAACAAGGAGCCTTGAACTTCTTGTCTGAGGAGGTCAAGCATGTTTACCAGTCATCAGTGAAGACCGGTGATGAAGATACCGATTTAAATAAAGATTTCAGTGCTCATGTGGTCTGTGGAGCAGATTCTGGCTTCCCCTGAATTCAAGGTGAACGAAGCTCTGCTCTCCACGCCAGGCACTCGCATAGCGACGCTGTACCACTCAATATTGGGCATGTAACCCCCAGTCCCCACAACCACCCTCCAATTCTCTTTGTCCTCTGAAGGCCGGTTAACATCACAGTCTCTGCTAGACTCTTGCAATAGAGTTCTGCCACCACCTGCCACCCTGGCCCCTGTTGTCCATTATCACAAAATAAGCGAAGTAAATCCTGGATAATGGGAGACTGATCACATTACCCTGGGCCCGAGCCCCTTAAATGCCTGCTTCCTAGCTCGTTCCAGAGAGAAGACAGACTCGTTGCAAAGGCTACAGAACCAAACGACTCAGCCTCACCAGTTCTATCACCTAATCACCCCATGCTGCTCCAGCCGCAGTGCTCCCTAAACACTCCCAGCATGCCCCCGCCTCAGGCCCCTGCCCCTTCTGTCTCCTCCAGATGCTCCGGTGCTCAGCGCTGCTTCCTCAGTCTCCACTCCCACTCGGCTTAATCAGGAAAGCCTTCCCACATCCCCACATTAGCTGTCACCCCCTCACCCTCGCCCACTGCTTTGTTTTTCTCATTTGCACTTGTCATCACCTTACATGGAAGTGTTTCTTTGCCAACTCTATAACCCCACACACACCACCCATAAACATGCAAACATTCAAAACTAAGTTTAGCACATGTGTCAGGGACGTCGCTTTGTTTATCTCAGCATTTCCAGTGTGGGGGACATTACCTGGAAGAATAAAGATAGGTCATCAGTAAATATTTAGCTTCAATAAGAAATGAGTAAGTCAGCTAGTTAGTAATTAATCAGTCAAGCTATTGCCTAAAATATATCAAACAAGTGGAATGGCTGGCTGGCCTTCATGTACAAGACCCACTAGTGTCTGACTTTGGAGGAAAGGTTTACCCCTCCCGTACCTTCCTCCGCTGGGGAGGGAAGCAAAGCGTCAGGGAGGAAAGCATTCCCGATGGGCACAGGGTCCCCACCCTTCCTTCCTCCTCACTGTCTTCTTCTTTTTTTTAATATATTTTATTGATTTTTCACAGAGAGGAAGGGAGAGAGATAGAGAGTTAGAAACATCAATGAGAGAGAGAGAGATCGATCAGCTGCCTCCTGCACACCCCCTACTGGAGATGTGCCCACAACCAAGGTACATGCCCTTGACTGGAATCGAACCCGGGACCCTTCAGTCCGCAAGCCAGTGCTCTATCCACTGAGCCAAACCAGTTTCTGCCTCACTCTCTTCTTATACACAGTGGAGGAGTTGGCAAGACAGCTTTGCCAGCCTCTTAGCAAACCCTGGGGGAAGGAGAAGTCTGACTCTAACTATCGGATCTTCCTAGAGTTATCTCTAAAATGAGAGGTATCTGCTCATCTACTTCTCAACTTTGGAGATTAGCCATATTTCCGGAACAAAAGAAACATTTCCATTCCACATCTTATCACAGACTTCTAAACACTTGCTGTGTGTCCCCCTCTCACGAGATCCTATGAAGTGCAAGAAGCTACAAAAACACATCGGACTTGCTTGCTCCCAAATCCCATGTGTCTGGCACAGTTTCTGATAAATACTAGGTGCTCACGAAATTCAATCTACTGAGCCCGGCCAGTGAACATCAGTTTCTTTCAACTTGTGTCAACTGGATGCTCTTTCTACTTCTGTTCATTCTGAAGCCACGGCTACCTTCCGGATGGGCTCTTCATTTTCTGGTCCTGCATGAGGGGTCATTGCGGTGCTCAACCATTATGAAGGTCATGAATGATTCATATTTCCTGAACAACCTTCTCCCTCCTTCCGAAACTCCCTGAGGTGACATGACCGCAGTCGTGTCTCCCAGAAAAAAGCCTTCCAAATTTTAATTATAATGGATTTGCATAGACGTATACAAAAAATCGTCTACATTAGAGTTAGAAATATTGTCACATTAAAAAAAAAGCACCCCCCACAATAAGATATTTTATTCTATGGCACCCTCCATTGCCCTTCGGATGATGGGTAGTTCTAATGAGAAGCTGCTGAATTAGAAATAAATTTCCATCATTCCAATGAGGAAGTGGTCAATTTCTTTATTTCTGCCATGTCATTAGTTCTTTAGACACTTGGGCCATTGGCTAATTTGATTCTTCCAGGACCCTCCCTGGCATTAGCAGTTAATAGATCTTTGAAATAGCGTTCATTATTCTGCTCTACTTGTATGTTCTAGGGCACAGAATTATTCAATAAAGGATGTCTTTAGAGAGTAGGCACGGGTTTTTTTTCCCCCCATTGGATTAAAAAAGGGCAGTGTCTCATGAAAGTATGGCATTAATTTGCAATAAGAACTATGGAATGAGGAAATAGGAAAGAACCCCGTGAACTCTGCGCTGTGTTACAGATTGCCTCATAAAAGCGTAATCAGAGCTTCATCAACTGCTAACTCCAGGTAGGTCAGCTGGAACCCATAAAGACTTCTCTCCAGTGAGTTAAGAGGACCTTTTCCAAAGGTGATACAAGTTTTTATGTTTATGTGTCTCTTTCTGGAGTTCAAAGCCCTTTATAAACCAAAGCCTCCTCCGAAAGAGGTAGAGAAAGATGACCTTTTCTGCAATCCTGAGGCACAGAAGGCTGGGCCTTTCCGATTAAGAAAGGGAGTCGACAGCAGAGTCAGAAATCACTTTCAAGTTCCCCAGTCCCCGAGTTCAGTGATCAAGCCAGGACTTGATGTTGCATTAGGAGTAAGTTTCCCCTGGGGAACCGACCATGTGTTTTCTGAGAAGAGCTCGGGCATGAGACATGCTGCCACTTCATAGGATTATCATTTGCGATGTTAATAAGCTGTAAGAGGAGAAATGGCTGAGCTTCCAGGCCCTTTGAAAATGGGAACAACTCAGTAAATCTCACTAGTTCAAGTCCATTGAAGAATGAGCCAATACTTTTACTTCAAAGTACACCAAAAGTCCGGCCAGTATGGATCTGTGGTTCAGTGTTGAGCTATGAATCAGGCAGTCACGGTTCCATTCCTGGTTAGGGCGTATGCTTGGGTTGTAGGCTCGATCCCTAGCAAGGGGCATGAGGGAGGGAAATAATCAATGATTCTCTCTCATCATCGATGTTTCTATCTCTTTTTCCCTCTCCCTTCTTCTCTGAAATTAATAAAAATATTGGTTAGGAGATTGCCTACAATATTTAATATTGTACTGACTCCTTGTTATTTAGATGTTATCTTTATATTAAAGGTTAGGAAGCAAAGAACAAGAGAAGCTAAGTGATTCTCCCAAAGTCACTCAGCTAATAAGAGACAGTACTTATAAAAGTCTGTCTTCCATTGCCCTATACCACAGCATTTCTACTTGTGGTAACACAAGAACTAAATGGATGCAGCCAAGATAATTCCCTACCTTTATTCACATTAATTTACCAACAGTAGCACATTTATAATCAGACTAGAGGCCCAGTACACAAATTCCATGCACTGGTAGGGTCCCTAGGCCTGGTCAGTGATCAGGTCAAACTGTGGGGCGACTGATGGGGAGGAGATGGTGGTAAACAGAATGAAAGGTGGTCACAGTGTAGCATGAGCATGTGCTGGGTGTGGAGGAAATGTCATGGGACTGGGGTCAGGTGCTCAGATCACCGATGGGACTTTGGTTCCATAAAGCTGTCCAGGAAGCACTGACACCTAAGCTGCGTCAGAATCTGAAGAGGCACATACAGTGTGTGTGGAAACCAAAGTATAACGTAAAACAGAAGGAACTTCCTGCATGGACTGTGGCTGCTGTAGTGCCCGGTCAGAATCAGCCTCTCAGTACAGTATACAGTGGTACCTCGAGATACGAGTGCCCTAACATACGAGATTTTTGAGGTACGAGAATTCGAGTGAGCGATTTTTGCTTTAAAATATGAGCAACAGTTGAGATAGGAGTCATCACGCAGATCCAGATCGGCCGGCTGCACACGACCCACCAGTTTATCACGACTCGAGTGTCTCATAGTTTCCCACGCCTCAAGGTTATGAAACAAATTAAACTTGTATCTCGAGGTACCACTGTATTTCCATTTGCCTCCCTCGTTCTTCCCTTTCAGGGCAGTTTTTTTCTTACGACTTGCCTTTCTTCAAACCTGACCCCCAATACTCATCCTTGTGGTAAATAAATCCCAAATGAGCACAGGTCTCATCGAATTGGCTGGGCTATTTAGTTATTATGATGAAACAAAGCCCACCCCTTTCTTTGTCTGGACAACTTTCCAGGCAAAGCCGGGCTTGGGAGGGAAACCTGGATCCCTGGTGCTTGATGGTGACTGGAGGGAAGCCCAGGTCCCAGGTGCCAGAGGGGAGCCAGTGCAGCCAGCCGGGGGCAGGAAGGACTACTCTTGCGTGAATTTCGTGCACCGGGCCTCTAGTTGAAGGTGTAACTTTAGATAAACACTTGCCAGAGTGCTTCCTCTTTTCCTTTTAGAAAGAGATTAATTTCTGATTCATAGTTAAATCATTAAGCTAAAATGAAAATCTGACTTTTACCTACTATCTTAACAAATATGGTCTTCTGCATTAAAATATTTCCAAGTGATATTTTTTCCCTTTAAGATTATATATATATATATGCCTTATATAGCCAATTCTCAATTACCCACATTTGGAAGAACTCCTATGGACAAGTCTTCATAAAAATGTTTAAACCCAATCTAATATATCCCCGCCGTCCCCTTCTGGGCTGCTCCCCACTGTTGCTGATTGTCATGCGCTTGAGGAATGCGAGCGTATTTGAATATTAGTTCGAGGGAAGCATTAGCAGTCAGGCAAACGCCCAGGGAACATTCACAGAATGTATTTGAAAGTCACACATAAAACGACGCCGGATTATCGGCCCCTCCATAGGTTTCCATTCGGACAGATAATTGAGAATCGACTGCACTACTGGGCTCGTAAGCCATGTGCCGCACGTGGTCCGGGAGAGAAACAGGTCCCACACAAATGAGCGTGCAGAAGCCAGAATGAAACAATGGGTCTCCATAACGTGGGAGCGGGAGCTGACACGTGTCTCTGCTCTTTCTCTCTCCGGGAGAACGCGGGGTTTTAAATGATATGCAGCTCGGAGCGGATGGAATGATAGCTCGCAGACACTTGATAATCCTGAAACAGATCCGTGATTGATTGCACGGGGCCGTCACCGCCGGCGGTTTTTGTCGGCTCGTTGCGATGCTACCTTCCTTAGGTGAACTCCGAGTACATCAGTGACACGCGCTCTGCTGCAGACAGGTTGAGTGATTTGGAAGCTAATAATTTATGAGAGCTTTTGGAACAAGTTATTAGGCCTGAGTCAGGAGAGATTTATTTTGTGTAATCCCAGAGTCCTGGCTGTGTGTTGTGTTTTATCGCATCTTACTTTGCTGGTAAACAAATATGTAAAGCTTTAATGTAGATGTATCTTCTTTGCAACAGTGCGCCATCCACCCCACGGGGTCTCCCGTTGGAAGCACTTTCACTGGTCGGCTGTTATGTAGCCACTAGAGGCCCAGTGCCTGAAATTTGTGCACGGGGGTGTGTGTCCCTCAGCCCAGCCTGCACCCTCTCCAATCTAGGACCTCTCAAGGGATGTATGACTGCCGTTTTAGGCCCAATTCCAATCAGGCCTAAACGGGCAGTTGGACATCCTCCTCACAATCCAGGACTGCTGGCTCCCAACTGCTCGCCTGCCTGCCTTCCTGAATTGCCCCAGAACTGCTTCTGCCTGCCAGCCTGATCACCCCCTAACCACTCTCCTGCCAGCCTGATTGATGCCTAACTGCTCCTCTGCCAGCCTGTTTGCCACTAATTGCCCTTCCTTGCAGGCCTGGTCATCCCTAACTGCCCTCTCCTCCAGGCTTAATCACCCCCAACTGTCTTCCCTTACAGGTATGATCCCTCCCAACTGCCCTCCCCTCTTGTGGTGGCCATCTTGTGTACATAATGGGTAGTCATCTTTGACCACATGAGGGCAGCCATCTTTTCTGTTGTGGTGACAGTCAATTTGCATATTATTCTTTTATTAGATAGGATAGAGGTCTGCACAGGTGGAGGCTGGCTGGTTTTCCCTGAAGGGTGTCCTGGATTAGGTTGGGGGTTCTCTTGGGGCATGGGATGGCATTGGTGAGGGGCCTGTGGTGGTTTACAGACTGGCAACCCCTTTACCACCACCCCCCCAGGACACAAGTGGAGGCCCTGGGATTTATTTATCTTTTATAATTAAAACTTTGCAGCCTTGAGCAGAGGCCAAGGCAGGCCAGGGCTGTGGAAGCTTGGCTTCCTCCATTGCCAGGGAAACCCAATCCTCCTGCTCTCTCAGTGGCCACAGCCAATTAATTTGCAGAATCACTCCTGAAGGGCTGGTGGGCGTGGTTTGTGGGTGTAGCAGAGGTACGGTCAATTTGCATACTACTCTTTTATTAGAGAGGGTTGTGTATCTTTAGAAAGGGGGGCAGCCAGCCAGCCTGGTGCCTCAGTGGGTTGAGTGTAATCCTGTGCACTGAAGGCTAGGGGTTTGATTCCCTGTCAATGCACATACCTGGGTTTCAAGTTTGGCAACTGGTTACTCTTTCTCTCTCTCTCTCTCTCTCTCTCTCTCTCTCTCTCTCTCTCTCTCTCTCTCTCCCCTTTTTCTCTCTCTCTTCCTCACCCCCTTCCTTTCTCTGGGAGCATATCCTTGGGTGAGCATCAAAAAGAGGACAGATAAAATGAGCCATCTCAAAATGGGATTCTATCAAGGTTAAACAGGCCAAATTACATTATTTACCTTTTATTAGGAGCCTAAATGATCATCCAGAATTCATTACATTTCTGATATTTCTTGATATGTCTATGTCAAGCGGAGGATAACAGTAGCCTTTTAAAAATGCAGGGTCCTTCTGGGCTGTAAGGCCAGATAAAGAGGAAATGCTATGGAGTTATGAGGCAAGATCTAAATCCCATTCCTTCAGAGCTCTCTTGTGCCACATTCTATTTCCAGAACCCGCTGGAGGCTGCATAGATCAAGTTTTGTTTTTATTAAATTAGTTTTTAATAGGTATACTTCACAGCTGACTCACAATGAAAAGAATTTCAAGGTGTGAAAGTCTCTCTTACGCAATATTCTTAAATCATTCCCTACCTATATTTTTCTTCTTCTGCTCTATTTCTGCTGTACTGATTTGGAGAACAGAGTGTAACAGGGTGTGTCTCTGTGTATTTCTCACGTGTCCTCGCCCGTGCTTTCGCATAAGGAAGGCCCACCGAGAAGCCCTTTATTCTTCAGAACAGTGCGCACAAGTACGATGTGTAAATGTGGTCCTGGAATGTTCTCTCCAGCTCATCTCCAGAGCACAGCCAGGGAGCCTGCGTGCGCCCCTGACCTGGAACCACCCTGCTCGGCCCTCTGACATGTCCATTCTAGTGGCCACTGTGCCTGTTTGCCCATAACTGCCCAGTCTGGTCCTCAGGTCACGCCTTCAGAGGACTCAGGTGTGATCTCTCCATAAACACGGGCAGCATTGCTTTCCTTCCTCATGCCTTTCACTGAGTCCAAGTGTATTATCTCAGAAATACGTGCACACAGACAAGTACATGCTCATAATTAAACATGAGCATCCTGATCCTGTCTGGGTTTGCTCAGTGGCTAGAGCATTGCCCTCCAGACTGAAGGATCCTGAGTTGCAGGCTTGATTCCCAGTAGGGGGCATGCAGAAGGCAGCTCATCAATGATTGTCTCTTATCATTGATGTTTCTCTCTCTCTCTCTCTCTCTCTCTCTCTCTCTCTCTCTCTCTCTCTCCCCTTCCTCTCTGAAGTCAATAACAATGTATTTTATAAAAATGATCATCCTGGTGATTCATTTATTATCAAAGACATTTAATACTTAAAGATTATTTTCCTTTAAATGGCACCTTGGACCTGGTTAGGTCTATATAGCTAAAAGTTATTTTCTACTTTACTAAAAATTATATTTTCATTGATTTCAGAGAGGAGGGGAGTGGGAGAAAGAGAGAGGAGCATCAGTGATAGAGAAACTCATTGATCTGCCTCCTGCAAACCCCCCACTGGGGATCGAGCCCACCACCCACGCATGCGCCCTGACTAGGAATCAAACCATGACCTCTTGGTTCATAGATTGTCACTCAACCACTGAACCACGCTGGCCAGACAGATACCCACAACTGACCTTCCAGTAGGATTTTAGGGGAGAGTGGGTCCAGCTGCTTGCCCTTTCATTACATTTTTCCTGAACATTCTTTGTGGCAGCAAGTTCTCGGAGACATCTGGACTCAAACCTTAATCATCTGTCAGGCCTCCCTCCTCTCAGCCACACTGACAGATGCACCAAATATTGTCAGTTCTTCCCTCGAAATCCTGCTCTAAATCACTGTTTCCTTCCCATTACCAAGGAGAACGCCTTCCTAGTTCAAGACCATATGTCCAATGTGTTACATTTTTCATTCTTCATTCCAGTAGGTTATCATAACACAGGCTTTTTCCATCGTACGCTCTTCCTTTGTTTTTCTGAAGAATACTAAGAAGAGAGGTCCTTTTTGTTACAGTTTGTGTGTCGGTTGGTTTTACTTGATTTCAAAGAGAGTGATGTAGGGGAGTGAAAGAGCACAGTCCTTGAGGGTGAGGCGATCTGGGATTTCATTCTGACACTGCGTTGGTCATCTCTGCACCTCGCTCACACTGCCTGCTTCCATATATGTAATTGTGTTTCTCCGTAAAAAATGTTGAATGAGCTGTTAAAAGGGCTGTTCTTGAAGTTGTTGTAATTATTAGATAAAACAGCATTCATATTAAGCACCGGCAGAGTGCCCAACACATTGAAATCACTTCATAAATGGTAAATCTTATGATTTACAAAAATCTTTTGTAGCCGAAACCGGTTCGGCTCAGTGGATAGAGCATAGGCCTGCGGACTGAAGGGTTCCTGGATTTGATTCCGGTCAAGGGCATGTATCCTGGTTGGGAGCACATCCCCAGTAGGGGGCGGGCAGGAGGCAGCTGATCGATGTTTCTCTCTCATGGATGTTTCTGACTCTCTATTCCTCTCCCTTTCTCTCTGTAAAAAAAAAAAAAAAAACCAATAAAATATATTAAAAAATATTTTGTAGAGAGATATGGTCGGAGGGTACCCCTCCAAATAACCAGCATCTAACTCACATGTGACCTTTGCACTCTTCTCTGTCTCTTGCCAAATTATGTCAGAGAAATTCTGTTTTTCTATGGACTTCGCCTGCCATTCATCTTGTGAGTCTGAAAGAAAATCTAAATATGATACATAGGATTATTGTGCAACACCTGCCCTCTGAAAAGGTCAGGAATAATTTCTTGAGGTGAATCTCTAAATACCTAAGCCATTATCCCTATAAATTCCCCCAAAAAATATAAATTGCTGAAACTGGTTTGGCTCAGTGAATAGAGCGTCAGCCTGCGAACTGAAAGGTCCTAGGTTCGATTCCCATCAAGGGCATGTATCCTGGTTGCAGGCACATCCCCAGTAGGGGGCGTGCATGAGGCAGCTGATGGATGTCTCTCTCTCTCATCGATGTTTCTAACTCTCTATCCCTCTCCCTTCCTCTCTGTAAAATATCAATAAAATATATATTTTTTAAAAAGTATACATTACAGGAAGAAAACTAGGCTTGGAAACCAACAAGGGGTAGTTCTCAGATGAAAAGCAAATGCAGAAGTGGCTGCTTGCTTCTCAGAACAGAGGGAACTAGAACCAAGATGCTGGAGAGGGACACTGTGAGGAAGAAGCCAGGTCGTCCCGAGAAGTCCAGAAATGGCCTGGGACCTGAAACAGCCAGTTCTGGGGGTGACAGTCTATGCAGAGGACAATGTGATGCCCAGGACCCTCTGCACCCTCCCCAGCTACATGTTTGTCCTTCCTCCCCGCATGGGAGGGGGCAATGTAGACCGGACATCCTTCAGAAGGGCGTTCTGTTCAAAACTGGGCTCCATCGTGAAAGGAAGCTGGACTCCATGCTCCATCAGTATCTTCCAAGCGCTGACTCTCTCTGATGCTGGTGAGCCTCACCCCCACATGCGGTTTTGAAAAGTCACACTCCCTTTTCCTCTTCACAGCTTAAAGATGTAGCGCGTATAATGTGTCTCGTCAGCATTCCCCACGGCGACAGGTGTGGGGGGCTCATTTTGCACCTCTGCTTTTCCAATCAAGTGGTAGGTAACACGTTCAATTGACGAAGAGACGTGCTAACCTAAACAAGAGTGTGCCGGCGTGTGGGAGACGGTGTTTTCACGGAAGCCACAGGGTGTCTCAGCGTAAAGTCCACAGAAAGGCGATGGAAATGCTCCCCAAAAACAGTTTCTTTCCTTCAAAAAGGAAGGTGCCTGATAGCAACACCAATTCCCTGCAGTTAAATCACTTTCCTTTGAGGGATGGAGTCCTGGTTTATGAAGATTTCCTAATGTGATCACAGCAAACCACTAGTCCCACTTACCTGCAGAATAATGATAATAATAGTAATAATAATAATAATAGTAATAGTAATAGTAATAGTAATAGTAATAGTAATAGTAATAGTAATGGTAATAATAAATGACCCCAACCAAAGGTGGCAGTGAATTGGACATCACATTCCCACATGCTCGGACTGGAATGCTCTGGAATGAAATTATTGAAAATCCTCTCGCAAGTATGCTTTGGTTATTGAAGACTCAAAGCGGATGATGAGTTATTGATTCCATCTGCATGTCCAATGTTTGCTCACTCTGAAACACTGGTACATACTGGATGCATGCAAGGCATAGGAACCTGGGAAAACCAAGCTTAGGCCTACGTTATTTGTATGTGTATACATGTGTGCAGATAATGGTGTGTGTGTGTGTGTGTGTGAGAGAGGGGAAGAGAGAGAAAGGAGAGAGTTTGAATGTAAAGAATATATATATATATATAATATATATATATATATATATATATATAATATATATATACATATTATATATAATATATTATATATATTAAAAATACATCTTGCTGGCGTGGCTCAGTTGGTTGAGCATCTTCCTTTGCACCAAAAGGCTGCTGGTTTGATTCTTGGTCAGGGCACATGTCTGAGTGGTGGTCTAGATCCCCAGTAGGGGGCATACAGGAGGCAGACAATAGATGTGTTTCTCTCACATTGATGTCCCACCACTCTCACCCCCATTCTCTCTCTCCATCTATCTCTAAAAAAAAAAAAATACAAGTATTAAAAAGATATATTAATGCTTCCATAAGGTTGCAGAACAAGGAAGGGAATGGGTATTTAAAGACAAGCCTCGTTCATGCCCAGGCTTCTTATTTGTCATTAGATCTACTCCTGGGCATTTCTCTCAGTAGCACCTCTCAGCCCAATGTCAGAGACACATCCCCAGAGGCTTTTAAAGACCGAGCAATAGTCTCCATGTGGTACGAGGATAGTGACAGTCGTGGTAGGATTTGAATTCAGATCTGACACTGAAGTCTGTGCTCTGCCACAGGCTACCTGTAATCTAACCATTGCTATGACTCCTTCTTCTGTAAGCGTGTGACTCCTGCCCCTGACTTTCCTATGATCAGTGATGCTCAGAAGCTAGAGGTACAGGCATGAAACAGAGGAACTCTGCAAAGGTTGATAGTATCCAAAGTCTGGATTGATTTTACAAAACGACTGCACCGGAAGGAGACAGTGTTCTTTCCTCTGGAAGCAATGATGGCCTGTTTCTGTCCCCTCTCCACAGAAGTGGAAACAAATTCTTATGTGTTTTTTTTAAAATATATTTTATTTATTTTTCACAGAGAGGAAGGGAGAGGAATAGAGAGTTAGAAACATCGATGAGAGAGAGACATCGATCAGCTGCCTCCTGCACACGCCCCACTGGGGATGTGCCCTCAACCAAGGTACATGCTCTTGACCGGAATCGGACCTAGGACTTTTCAGTCCACAAGCCGACGCTCTATCCACTGGGCCAAACCGGTTTTGTCAGGGATGCTTTTTAAAATTCACTCAAAAACGCTCATGACATGAGTCATCCCAGATCTCTCAAAAGTCCACCTGGTGACTTGTTCTGGACAAAAAAAACTACACTCCTTCCCTTGTTAAGAGTCGCTCCCTAAGTCTACGGCGGGAGGAGACTAAAACACATAGCTCAGCGGTTCTCAACCTGTAGGTCGTAACCCCTTTGGGGGTACATCATCCCATCATAGGGGTCGCCTAAGACCATCAGAAAACACAGATATTTACATTACAATTCACAACAGTAGCAAGATTACAGCTATGAAGTAGCAAAGAAAATAATTTTATGGTTGGGGGTCATCACCACATGAGGAGCTGTCTTAAAGGGACGTGGCATTAGGAAGGTTGAGAACCACTGACATAGCTGCACATCACCTTGTAAGCATTTCCTCTGTCATCACTGTTGTCTTTCACTCTCTTTCTTCCTCCTTTCAAAGCTGTGGTGCTATAGGAAGCTGATTAGGCTGAATTGGAAAGCTCTAATTCCCAATCAGTCATCCTGGCACCTCCCCCCTACTTCCACCCTGGCCAGGGCACCTCCAAGGCCCACTCCAGCCCTGTCACCCCGGAATGATTTTCTGTAAACCAAAGGCTGCCCTGAGTCATTATTCTGAGAATGTGCCATCGCACAGGCTGTGGGTTAGCTTTGTTTTCCGCCTTCTGAGTCACTGGGGGGAAGGGGGACTTGATTATTATGTTCTTCTTGGTGGTTGAGAAGAAAGAGATTTACTGATGAAGAGATTAAGGGAGGGAAATAGGAACAACAGATGAAAAGGCAGCAGAAACACTTCCTGAGAGCTACAAAAGAAAGAAAGAAAAAAAGAAAGAGAGAGAGAGAGAGAGAGAGAGAGAGAGAGAGAGAGAGAGAGAGAGAGAAAGGAAGGAAGGAAGGAAGGAAGGAAGGAAGGAAGGAAGGAAGGAAGGAAGGAAGGAAGGAAGGAAGAGAAGGTTTGGGAAGTATTTCCATATGCAAATCCAGGCCTTCCCAGACCAGCTTCTTTCCTCCCATTAGCTGTTTCATTGACTGCCATTGTGCAAGGACCTCCCTGTGTACATGTGCAGGCAATTATATTTAATTAACAAACAAAGTTAATCATTGCAAGCCAGTTGGTTTATTTATAGTTTCATATATGATCTTCACTTCCACCTTGGGCTTTTCTTTATGTATGAATCAGGTCAAACCAACTCTGTAACTAATATCCTTAAAATCTCCACTGCTGCTGAGACCGGTTTGGCTCAGTGGATAGAGCGTCGGCCTGCGGACTGAAAGGTCCCCGGTTCGATTCTGGTTGGGGGCATGTACCTTGCTTGTGGGCACATCTCCACTGTGGGGCGTGCAGGAGGCGGCTGATCGATGTCTCTCTCTCATCGATGTTTCTGACTTTCTATCTCTCTCCCTTCCTCTCTGTGAAAAATCAATAAAATATATTTAAAAAAAAATCTCCATTGCTAAACATTAGCCATTCCAAGTGCTGGTTGTTGTCCAATGCAAATGGATCCATTCTCTGTTCCGTGTAGGAATGGTCATTTGCTCTTTCTGTCTGAGGCTCTGCCATCTCAGTTCTTGGAATTCTTCTTTGTATCCTGTGCATTTGGTCAGATATTGAAAGAAAACAGTGTGGAGGTGAGAAAAGAGATCAGGACCAGGTCTACATCATTTCTGCTCACATACTAGTACTTTTGGCCAAAAACTCAGTTATAAGACCATACCCAGCTAGCTGCAAGGGAGGATGGGTAATGTAGTTGGGCGGTGAGGCTGGAGGAAGAAGACCATAGATATTGGTGAATAACTACCCAGTGTATGCCATGCCTTTATAGAACTTAAGCTATACTGACAGAAAAATTCAAAAAGTATATTTGGCAAAAATAATTTTTTTCAGGTTTTTGTTTGTTTATTATAAATTTAGGGATGATTTATCCTTAATGTGTGTTTACTTATGTTTTTTTTTCTTTCTTGGCTCTGAGTCTGTAGACACTGTAATTCACATTGTCAATAGCTTGACTGGTAATACTGAAAGAATATCTTATGAATTTATTTGTATTTTCTTTCTTAAAATATAGAATTTACCATGTCTCTTCTCCTGACATATATCCGCAGCACCTCGCAGAATATTTTGTTACAGTAGAAGAGGGTGATGTATAGAACTGAAATGGAATTTCATGCCTGATGGCTCACTAATTAGATGTTGAGTAGATTCTAATTTGTGATAATTTTTTCAAATTGTATAATGTTCAGTATATCGTTTCTACAATATAATCTAAAGAAGATTTGACAGTCATTTATAAGCTTTAATTAACATGAACACACACACATATTATTCCAAAGGTGAGATAAGAAAGCAGAGGTGAAGCATCAAACTTTTTAATTGTTTTAGAATTTATACTATTTCTTTTAAGTGTGTATTGTGGACCCTTTTCTCTCACAGCTGATATTAAATATGTATTCCTGGGCAAAGGCACTGCTCGGCAGAGAAAGAGCCAATAAAAACTCACCTGCTGCCTTCTCTGCTCCTCCACCCCCACCTCCGTGCTTTGCTTTGTTCTCACCGATGATTTATCCTGACGCGTTGATGCATTTTTGATAAAATTAATCTGTTATTCTTTTCTCAATGGATCATTACCAGGAGACTTTATAACACTTTCTCATTTGTTCTTTGGAATTTTGCATCGTCTTCATTTTTTTTAAGTTGAGACTTTATAACTTGCAACATCTCAAGTGCCTAGTATACCAACTTCAGGATAATGAGAAAATATAACCTTTTTTACCCTGTGAAAGCTCTCCAAAACTTTTTGATTTCATATGATATTACTTTTTCCCCCTACAGCCTTGATGTGAAATTTCTTGTTACTAATGACGGTTTGGTCATAGTGGTATCTCTGCAAATCTCACTCTGGTGATATTAAAAATTCTACATTCTGGGTCCTTTCCCCGTTAACCCTCTTAGTGGAAACTTAAATAGATGTGGCCAAAATAGTGATATGGGGAGCACATACTGCTATGACATATACAGCATTTTATAGGCACGTGATACTATTTGTTTAATGAGGAAATAAAACAAGGAGACATGGCTGTATCAATCTTTATTATTGTCTCCACTGTGTGTTCAGAAAACAAGGTCAGTGGGTCAACATGTCAGTAGGCAGATGACCCTGACTTACATAGTCACCTCAGGCCAATTCCTTCTTTGCGGCTGTGTAATGTTTGCATCAGATTGAAAGACAGAGGCACCGAGACTGTTTTGGCTCAGTGGATAGAGTGTCGGCCTGCGGACTGAAAGGTTCCAGGTTCGATTCCGGTCGGGGCATGTACCTTGCTTGCGGGCACACCTCCACTGTGGGGCGTGCAGGAGGCGGCTGATCGATGTCTCTCTCTCATCGATGTTTCTAACTTTCTATCTCTCTTCCTTACTCTCTGTAAAAAATCAATAAAATAAAAAAAAAAGATAGAGGCTTCTTTTGAGCTTTTCTGTAGAAGACTGTGTTTAAGCTGCACACAGAAAATATCTTATACATTTTAAGTTAAACATTTTTCAAGTTACTCTGTAAAAGTTGCATGTAATGAATAAAATATACATGTTTCTAAGTACTTAGATGAAAATTAAAGTCTGAAAACTTATATTCAAGCAGAGATTCTCAGTGGATTTGCAGAAGTGAAGGCCTTACTTAGAAAAGAGGGAGGAACTTTCGAGTCTTCTTGAAGCTTAGACGTCACCTCCCATGACCACCGATGCTCCAGGTTTTCTTCCTCAAACGAGAGATTTTGAATCTGTTCTGTTCAGTGGTTTCCCACATAGTTGGAAGATAAGACCCCTCCAGAACTGTGCTGCGATTTGATTTTTGACGCTGAAGTGCTATTGAGAAAGTCCAGCTATTGAAAGTGCATCGTCGGGGAAAATCTATAGGAGAGATCAATCCCACAAGCACTAGTGCTTTCTAAAAGCATCAGACAGAAGTCTCACTTGACACATCATATAGAAGTTCGTTGCCAAAAGTTTGTCAACACACCCGATCTTGTGGACAAAAATACAGATTGCAACTTAAAGGGTCTGATGTCCCCTCAAAGCGCCCATCCCTCTGCAATTCAGTCCCCCCAATAAATTCCAAGAGGCTTGTAAACCCCACCATGATGGGATCCCCAAGAATAATTAATCCCCCCATATCTCCGCTAAGATATGAATCTGAGTTATAACATGGGTGTTAACCTTAGTGTCTGAGCTATTCCACACAGGACAATGAACCATTAGGCAAGCGTTTCTGAGTCCTCTCTTTCCCAAACCATCCTATAACCCAAGCAGACCGGTCCCTGTCAGTCTACATGGATGTACTCAGGGCAGAGCAGGTATGTCTGGGAAGAGTCTGCTACATCATTAGTCGGGACAGCAAATGCCTATTTCACAGATGGAACATTTATCTGGAGTCAGTGGTCTGCAAAGACCATGGATCCACCTGGCAATTCTCCAAACGCAAAGCAGAGCAGATCTAGAGAGCTGACTGCAATGTGGCGTGGGTCAGGCAGAAGATATTGGGGTTAATCAAATGTTTTGCTTAATAGACGCCTCGCATGCATGGATGATTTATAAGGAATTGACATACAGTACAATACAATGCATGCAAACATAGTCTAACCATTAGTGATCATTTGCAAAGCTTTGAGGGAACTTACAAAGCCTAAGGGATGTAATTCTGAATCGTCGTTACTATTTTACTGTAAATATGTTGTGCTGGTTACTAGAGTTCCTTGCAGAGGGCACACACTGGGCCATCCAACCTCTGTTCACCTTCGTGGCTGATATTTCAGAGGGCGGAAGTGAAGTCTTCGCGCTAAGCATTAGGTCAGCTTTCCAATGAAAGAGATAATCCAACTCCCAGTGAGTTCGGGTAAACAAAGGCTTCCTAAAGAATAAGTGCAGAAATGATTCACTAATAATAAAGGGAAAAGGGAGGATTTAAAAATTGTTTCTTCAGCCTAAACCGGTGTTGCTCAGTGGATAGAGCATCGACCTGCAGACTTAAAGGTCCCAGGTTTGATTCTGGTCAAGGGCATGTATCCTGGTTGCGGGCACATCCCCAGTAGGGGGCGTGCAGGAGGCGGCTGATGGATGTCTCTCTCTCATCCATGTTTCTAGTTCTCTATCCCTCTCCCTTCCTCTCTGTAAAAAATCAATAAAATATATTTTAAAAAATAAGTAAATAAATAAAAATAAAAATTGTTTCTTCAGATTCTTCTTGGTAATCTACTCAATACTCCACGATTTAATTCTAAGACCAGAAAAGAAACGTTATTTTACTCAGTAGTAAAGAGAGTATGTCTCTAACTGCTCAGAATGGGTCTAATGTGTCTTCTAACCTGTTTTGAATGGTGACTTGGATTTTGCTGTGAGATTTCACACAGGTGGCAGAACAGAGTAGGAATTAAAGTGTGTTTAGACTCAGAAACCACGTTCAAGGGCCAACTTTATCAGTTACTGCTTTTGTGACTCTGGACAACACAAAGCTCTTCCAGTCTCCATGGCCTCGTTCAAATATTTGTGGAAATAATAATCCTTTATGCCGGTGAAGATGCAGAGAGTCAGCACCTGCAAAACATTTAGAACCGGGCCTGACACACCCCAAGGGCAAACCCCAAACACTGCAACTTTGCAGCCATGCCATTCTGCATGTGCTTTTTTAAAAAAATATATTTTATTGATTTTTTACAGAGAGGAAGGGAGAGGGATAGAAAGTCAGAAACATCAATGAGAGAGAGACATCAATCAGCCGCCTCCTGCACACCTTCTACTGCAGTTGTGCCTGCAAGCAAGGTACGTGTCCCATACCGGAATCGAACTGGGACCTTTCAGTCCTCAGGCCGACACTCTATCCACTAAGCCAAACCGGTCTTGGCTGCATGTGCTTATTTTTTAGCTTATCTTTACTGTTGTATTAATTGATGTCCCCACTTTTCCCGCATTAACTCCCTTCCCCTCCTTCTGCCTCTCCCAGGCCTTCCTGTCACCACTATTTGTGTCCATGGGCTATGCACATATACATACAAGCTATTTGGGTGATCTCTTCCCTCACCTCTCTCCCCTCTGAGATCCATTGGTCTATTCATGCATCCATGTCTCTGGATCTATTTTCTTCATCAGTTTATTTTGTTCATAGATTCCATATATGAGATTATGTGATACTTCTCTTTCTCTTACTGGCTTATTTCGCTTCATGCTATCTCAAAGGCTGGAAGAGCCTTCTTTTTTACAGCTGCATAGTATTCCATTGAGTAAATGTACCACTGCTTTTTCATTCACTCATCCACTGATGGGCACTTGGGCTGTTTCCAGATCTTAATTATTGTAAATACACTGAGTGGCCAGAGTATTATGATCTCTTAATGCATAATAATCTGGCCACTATAATATATATATATATATATATATATATATATATATATATATATATAGAGAGAGAGAGAGAGAGAGAGAGAGAGAGAGAGGCCTGGTGCATGAATTCCTGCATGGGTGGTGTCCAGCCAGCCTGGCCAGAGAGAGGGGACATGGGTATGGGCAGTTGGCCGGCCTGTCTGCTGGTTGAACAAGGGGACAATTTGCATATTTGCCTTTTATTATATAAGATATACACTGAGCCGAGACCAGTTTGGCTCAGTGGATAGAGCGTGGGCATGCGGACTGAAAGGTCCCAGGTTCGATTCCGGTCAAGGGCATGTACCTTGCTTGCGGGCACATCTCCAGTATGGCACGTGCAGGAGGCGGCTAATCGATGTCTCTCCTCATCGATGTTTCTGACTTTCTATCTCTCTCCCTTCCTCTCTGTAAAAAAATCAATAATATATATATATATATATATATATATATATATATATATATATATATATTGAGATATATATATTATTATGATATACACTGAGTAGCCAAATTATTATGTGTTCAGAGACCATCATAATCTGACCACTCAGTGTAGTGCTGCTATGGACATAGGGGTGCATATATTGGTATTTTAGGATTGTTAGGCTATATTCCTAGAAGTGGGATCACTGGGTTGAATGTCAGTTCCGTTTTTAACTTTCACACGAACTCCATATTGTTTTTAATGGGGCTGCACCAGGCCGCATGCCCACCAGCAGTGCACCGGGCTCCCTCTTCTCCACATCCTCGCCGGCACTTGTCATTTCCTATAAAAACAACACAGGTCCGGGGCTTCCTAAACTCGCCACTGACTTACCAGCTGGGCACTGTTGTTTGCCCTGTTTAGGGAATGAGGATAATGAGGTTGGATGGCCCATTAAAGTCGCAGAGCTATTAAATAAGTAACGGCACGGATTGAAGTCCAAGTGCCTGTAATTTCAGGACCCGGGAGATGAATCCCCATGGGATGTATCTCGTGGCCTCAGATATAAAAGGAGACCCACGATGTCTTCTTCAAAATTGTCCACTTAGCAAAGTGTACGCAACTGGCACGCGGGCTCTTGCATGAATAGACGTTTCATTAAAGACATCTTTCGTCTCCGCTCCGTCCTTCTCGGTGGCCAGATCAATTCTGCAGTACGAGCCTGCACGGAATGCTAATGAGAGAGTTCAGAGGTGAACCCAGTCAATCACTAGCCTTGACCCCCCATAATTTGCAAAATATTTCCGTGCTCTTAATGAAGACGCCATTTACATAAGCCGGGGTCCCCCGCTGTGCGAGTCCTCTGCACCAGGCAGGTTCACCTTTAAAGTATTAATGAAGCTCCACTCTCTGCTCCGTAGCATCTCAGTGGGCACTTTGTGGCTTTTTGATCAGTCTGCTCTCTCATTGAAGGAACTGTCAGTGGGATTCATCAGTGTACGTCTGGTCTGGTACGACAACCTTTTATCCGAGTACCTCCAAATCCTCCGTCATTACCACAGACGCAGAGACCCACTTAAGGCCCCAGCTTGCTTGCTCATTGGTGAAGATGCCGCTTTATAAGCAGAGAATGTGCAGCTGGTTCGAACTATTCACATCACCGCGCTGTCTCTGAAGAGGGCTTTTTGTTACTGGCCAGATGATTCCCTGGTTTGCAGACTGCTCTTTCTGCCTGTCTCTCATGTCCTTCCCCGGAGGGCAAACTGCAGGACAGGAGGCTGTGTGTACCTGGGACTTGGTCTCTTTCCTCCATTAGTCCAGGACTCTCTGCATAACTTCAACTCACTGTCACTGATTGGGGTTGTATGTACATATTTCAACACAGCCTTTATAAAAAAACTAGAGGCCTGGTGCAATAAATTCCTGCATGGTTTGGGGGGAGTGTCCCTCAGTCCAGCCTGCACCCTCTCCAATCTGGGACCCCTTGAGGGATGTCTGACTGCTCGTTTAGGCCTGATTCTGAATGCACAGCTTGTTCATACTATTCACATCATAGCATTTTTTTCTAAAGTGGGCTTTTGGTTACTAGTCAGATGATCCAGGACTGCTGGCTCCCAACTGCTTGCCTGCCTGTATTCTTGAATTCCCCTATCTGCTTCTGACTGTCAGCCCGATCACCCCCTAACCACTTCCCTGCCAGCCTGATGGATGCCTACATGTTCCCCTGCCAGCCTGTTTGCCCCTAAATGCCCTTCTCTGCAGGCCTGGCCATCCCTAACTGCCCTCCCCTGCAAGCCTGGTCCCTCCCAACTCCCTTCCCTTGCTGGCCATCTTGTGGTGGCCATCTTATATCCACATGGGGCAAGATCTTTGGCCACATGGGGGCAGCCATCTTGTGTGTTGGAGTAATGTTCAATCTGCATATTACTCTTTTATTAGATAGGATAGAGGCCTGCTCCATGGGTGGGGGCCAGCTGGTTTGCCCTGAAGTGTGTCCCAGATCAGGGTGGGGTTTCCCTTGAGTGTGGGGTGGCCTGGGTGAGGGGCCTGTGGTGATTTGCAGCTGGCCATGCCCCTCAGTGACCCAAGTGGAGGCCCTGGTATCTGGGATTGATTTATCTTCTACAATTGAAACTTTGTAGCCTTGAGTGGAGGCCTGGGCCTGTTAGGGTGTGTGGAAAGCTT
>PVJN01033741.1:0-23232 GCA_004026805.1 Lasiurus borealis | reverse complement strand
GGAGTGATGGCCTACAGACTGAAGGGTCCCAAGCTCGATTCTGGTTCAGGACATGTACCTTGGTTGTGAGCACATCCCCAGTAGGGGGCATACAGGAGGCAGCTGAACAATGTTTCTCTCTCATCAATGTTTCTAACTCTCTATCCCTCTCCCTTCCTCTCTAAATAAATCAATAAAATATATTTTTAAAAAAAAAAAAGAGAGAGAGAGATTTTAACCCTGTAACAAAGCATAGATCAAAGCAGCATGGACTGGAAGAAGGAAGGTAGTTAAGAGACTATTGCAAAATGCCAGACAAGAGGAAAAGGGTGTTTGAAGCAAAGCAAGAAAATAAGAGATAGAGGTTGTATCATTCAGTGTCTTTCAATTTCAAGTGAAAGTAAAACAACCCATTTGCCTTAAATAATAACAGGGATTTGTTAGTCACATCGATGAAAACTCAAGAGGCAAAATCAACTTCAGACAAGGCTCTTTTCAGCAGGTCAAACAACGTTTCCAAAGATGCATGTCTTTTATCCGCTCTCCGTGGTCTGGCTTCCCCTTTGGCTCTATTCTGTGGCCTTCTGGCAACTCTAGAGTCTCCTCTCCTTACAGAAAAATGACTTCCACAATTCCGTATCTCATACAATGCAGGGAAACAGTCAGGCTTCTTCAAATCAGAATTCCAGCAAACATCTCCTTGCATCTCATTAGCTTTGATTCTGTGTGCTTCACTCCAGAACCAAGACAAGTGGCCATGGGACATAAGCCAGTTAGAGCCCATACCTGGAATTTGGAGTTAGATTATTCCCACCCAAATCACAGGACTGAAGAAAATAAATTTAGGAGTATGGATAATGGAAAAAGTGGAAGGTTGATGCCAGGGAGGTCACCAATAAATGATCATCACAAATATGAAAAATAACATTTGATTGCTTTATTCTTTGAAACCCATTGTCAAAAGCTATCAGATCAATCTGCTAATGGAGGTAATATAGTCCAATTAATTCACTTACAGTAAAACTAATATAATGAAGATTAATTAGCCAGGAAACAAGTAGAATTAATTTATAAATTAATTAACTGAATATTTTTAAAAATTTATCTTTATTGTTGAAAGTATTACAGATTACAGATGTATCTCCCCATTGATGCCCTCCACTCCACACCCGCACACCCCACACCTCCAGTGCTAGTGTCCATTCAGGTTTTGTGCATGACTGTAAAAATGCAAAATGTGCTCCCATTTTGAAGGGTTTGATCTTTAAAAAATTATGAGTAAGCAAAGAAATCTGGAAATAGACTAAACCTTTTAGAAGCACACTTTTCTAAACCTCTATATTCTTACCAATATTTTCCTAAACAGTTTGGTAAATAGGATATTGCATTTTATGGAAACTGCTCTACTTGTTTATAATTTGATACAGAGATGAAATCTTTTAAAAATATATATATTTTATTGATTTTCACCGAGAGGAAGGGAGAGGGATAGAAAGTCAGAAACATCGATGAGAGAGAGACATCAATAGCCGCCTCCTGCATGCCCCCTACTGGGGATGTGCCCGAAACTAATGTACATGCCCTTGACCGGAATGGAACCTGGGACCCCTCAGTCCGCAGGCCGACGCTCTATCCACTGAGCCAAACCAGTTTCGCCAAGATGAAATCTTTTTAAAGAAAGGAAACAGGTGCTTGCTTGCCTTCTCATTGTTAATGGTTCCAGATGGTGACTATTCATTTCAGAAACTTCTTAAGAAACATCTATTCACAATATTTATATTTGGCTTTATTACATTTTTCAAAAATTGCATTTTAAATACAGTTTCCTTGAAATTAAAAAACATCATTTCTCCTATTCATAAGAAAAGTCTTTGCATTAGTTTACTGTCACTTTATGCACAAGCTCTGTATTGTTATACCACAATCAGGGTGAGATTTAAATGGTGATTCTGTGAAAGGGAAAGTGAAAGGAATGCACGGAGTCTTTTTTATGGTGCTGCCATGTACAAATTAATTATTTCTTGATTAAGAAAATCAAATTGGTTTTAATTTTCCCTTCAATTGCTACACATCAGTTTTGCAACCTATTTTAAATATTCTCGGGGAGAGGAAAGCAGGCTGTACTGGGATATTGATAGTAAAGATGATCATTCCTCTAGTTGTGTGAAAAGCTTTGATGACAAAATGCATTCTCCCAAAACAAAATACGTAATGACTATAAATACAGCAAAATTGCGCACTGTGAAAAGCCAACATGCAATGAGAGAAAAAGAAAGAAACCCTTTTCAACGTTTAAACAATAGTGTGCCAAAATTCTGTGTACTCATTGTAAGGAGCAGCTTTTCTAGGGATTTGTAAGAATTCTAACTTGTGATATGATGAAGATAACCAGAGACGTGGAGAGTAGATAAAGTAGATAATTGGTCCAATCAATCCTTAGAATAAGACCATGCTGGGTTGGTCCTCTCTGCCTGTCCAGTCCCCCTTCCCTTGTTATACAGAATGAAAAGTTTTATACGGTGAGAGAAAGTGAATATTGGTTCTTTTAGCCTGCCAGGCATTCACTCCTTCTTCTGGGAGTGATGGTGTTGCTCTTTTCTCTTTGGAAATATTACCCTCTCCCCCATCACTTTCAGCCCCTGAAGTTGAAATGGGTGTGTTGACTACATTCTCAGTTCCCCGTGTTGACCCTTAACTAAGGCTGGCCTATCAGAGGCAAGAAAAAGGCTTTCCCTTCTTTAACCCATTAAATCAGCGGTATTGATCAGGCTTTGGACATGGGCTTCATAACAAGAGAAGTAAAGATAGTTCTTTATCAGTTTCCCACCATCATTGAAAATGACATAATCTCTCAAATTTTTACCATGCCTTCTCTTGAGAAATGAGTGCCATCTGTACTCTCCAAATCAATTATCCAGGCTTTTGGGTTGTAACCCACGTAACCTGATACTTCCCTGACCCTGGAGCCCCGTCTTTGCGGGAGGGGCAGTAATATGTATTCCTCATAAAGTGGAATTGTGAGTGAGGCCCAGACTATTTTTCCCTACAACTAATAGCTTAAAACATATGTGTGGATCCTGCAGGCAAATGCATGAAAAGGCTAATGGCTTCTCTACAGAGACAGAGAAGTCAATTGTGAAAACCATGAATTATCATATACAAGGAACTTCTGTGATTTTCGGTGGGCCATTTGTCAATGCGGAAATGTCAAGATACATAAGCCCTCTTCAGTTGCCCTAGGTAAAGTCAGCCCTGCCCAGGGCTCCTCTGAAACCATTTTCATACTGCATTATAATGATATGCTCTAGTGCTACATCCCCGTTAAAATGGGAGTATTTTAAAAGGAGGAAGCATGCCCCGTGCCAGTTTGTAACCCCCTCACTCACGGATAAAACAGTAAATACTCAGTCACCAAAGAAAGGATAAGTAAATGATGCAGTCTTTACCTTCCAAGGTGTACAATCCAGAAAATGAAAGAGCTAGGGATGCTGCATGACGGTCGTGCTCCCAGGAACAAACGGGTATTACAACTGAGACAGAGAGGAGTGGATAAATAATTCCAAGTCAATTAATTACTAAGGACTAAAAGTGATCCTATATAGAGGAGAATCCAAGATGGCGGCATAGATGAGCACCTAAACTGCTGCCTCGCACAACAATTTCAAAACTCAACTAAAAGACAGAACAGACATCATCCAGAACCACAGGAAAGTTGGTTGAGTGGAAATTCTACAACTAGAAGGAAAGAGAGGGGTTCACGGAGACCCAGAGGAGCTGCATAAAACTGAGGTATGGAGACGCGCACGTAGAGAGAGCGGGTGCCAGATTGCCTGGCTGCTTCAGAGGATCCTCGAAAGTCTGCGGGAACGTACTCCGCTGTGCGCAGAGGACGGACTGCTGATTGTGCCACTGGCTTGGGGGCGAGAGACAGAGCATGCAGAATGTGGCACTTCTAACTCCACTAAATCCCAGTTTTGAGTGAGATCCTGGGGACCCAGTCTCATACGCTCCCAGAGTGCAGGGGAGCCAGAAAGGCAGCGGTCTAGAAGCACTGAGTGTGAGCACAAAGACTGTTCCAGTGATTACCAAGAGTCACGTGAGATCCAGGGGCCACGTAGGGTGGGTCCAAGTGGAAGGCAAGGCAGTCTGTTAAGCCCTGAGACTCCACCTATCCCAAGCTCAACAGAAAGGCTTTTACAGTTTTGCAAGTCTTGTATTGTAAGGCTGAATCCAACACAGAAGATCTCCTGCCATAGTGAAAATGCGGAGACAAAGGAAGAGATCACAAACAAAAGAAATGGAGGAAAACAAACAACTGGATATAGAGTTCAAAACCACAGTTATAAGGTTTTTCAAGAATATCCTAGAAAAGATGGATAAATTTAGTGAGACCCAAGAGGAGATGAAAAAGGACCAACTAGAGATGAAAAAGGACCAACTAGAAACTAAACATACACTGTCTGAAATAAAAAATATTATACAGAGACCTAACAGAAGACTAGAGGAAGGCAAGAATCAAGTCAAAGATTTGAAATATAAAGAATCAGAAAACACTCAACTGGAAAAGCAAGAAGAAAAAAGAATCCAGAAATGTGAAGATAATGTAAGGAGCCTCTGGGACAACTTCAAGTGTACCAACATCAGAATTGTGGGAACGCCAGAAGAAGAGAGAGAGCAAGATACTGAAAACCTATTTGAAGAAATAATGACTGAAAACTTCCCCCACCTGGTGAAAGAAATAGACTTACAAGTCCAGGTAGCACTCAGAACCCCAAATAAAAGGAATCCAAAGAGGACCACACCAACACATATCATAATTAAAATACCAAGAGCAAAAGACAAAGAGAGAATATTAACAGCAGCAAGAGAAAAACAGTTAATTACTTACAAGGGAGCACCCATACTATTGTCAGCTGATTTCTCAACAGAAACTATGCCAGCCAGAAGGGACAGGCAAGACATATTCAAAGTGATGAATATCAAGAACCTACAACCAAGAATACTCTGTCCAGCAAAGCTATCATTCAGAATTGAAGGGCAGATAAAGAGCTTCACAGATAAGAAAAAGCTAAAGGAATTCATCAACACCAAACCAATATTACTCTTTAAGAAGAGGAAGAAGAAAAGGTAAAAGATAAAAAATTATGAACAACAAATACATATCTATCAACAAGTAAATCTAAAAATTAAGTGAATTAAAAATTGGATGAACAGAATAAACTGGTTAATATAATAGAATCAGGAACACAGAAAGGGAGTGGACTGATAATTCTCAGGGGGAAAGGGGTGAGGGGCTGCAGGGAGAGACTGGACAAAAATCATACACCTATGAATGAGGTCAATGTGAGGGTAGAGGGAGGGGTGGGAGCTGGGTGTAGGGGAGCTATGGAGGGGAAAAAAAGAGAAACAAATGTAATAATCTGAACAATAAAGATATAAATAAATGAATGAATGAATGAATGAATGAATAAATAAATAAATAAATAAATAAATAAAAACGAGCCTTTAAAATAAAGAGGTAATATGCAAATTGACCATTCCAACATACAAGATGACCACCACAAGATGGCTGGCAGGAGAGGGCAATTGGGAGGGATCAGGCCTGCAAGAGATGGCAGTTGGAGGGTACCAGGCCTGCAGGGGAGGGCATTTGGGGCAACCAGGCCTGCAGGGGAGGGCAGTTAAGTGTGACCAGGCTGGCAGGGGAGGGTAGTTAGGGGCAATAGGGTGGGCAGGGGAGCAGGTAGGAGTCCATCAGGCTGGCAGGGGAGTGGTTAAGGGGTGATCAGGCTGGCAGGAAGAAGTGGTTAGGGAAATCAGGCAGAGGTAGGTGAGTGGTTGGGAGCCAGCAGTCCTGGATTGTGAGAGGGGCCCCAGAATAGAGAGGATACAGACTGGGCTGAGGGACACACACACCCCTGTGCATGAACTTCGTGCACCCGACCTCTAGTTTATAATAATTGCTAAAGATATTCAGGAGCCCTGACTGGTTTGGCTCAGTAGATAGAACATCAGCCTGCGAACTGAAGGGTCCCAGGTTTGATTCTGTTCAAGGGCATGTACCTTGGTTGTGGACATATCCCCAGTGGAGGATGTGCAGGAGGTGGCTGATTGATGTTTCTCTCTCATTGATGTTCCTAACTCTTTATCCCTCTCCTTTCCTCTCTGTAAAAAATCAATAAAATACATTAAAAAAAAAAAAAAGATATCCAGGAAAGGGAGAAGTTAGTATGAGCTGGAGTGTGCATGAAGGCATCAAGGGGGTATGGTGAAAGGGCAGAGCTGAAGAAGAGCTCTCCAGGTGTAGAAAATGGCATGGCTAAGATGCTGAGGCAGAAAACATTCAGCATGCTTAATGGAATTCATTAATTAACTAATTAGTGATAAAAATAGCAAGAGCCTAAGTTTAGGTAGTGATGCTAAAAATGGATGAAAAATAAGAGATATTGTATATGTTAAACCTGGGTTGCCATGGTCACGGAGTTTCCTTTAGAAGGAGTGATCAGCTATAGCACAGCTAAGTGAACCTGTCCAGCAACAGTTGGAAATGTGGAGGTGGCACTGAGGCCATGGTGCTTTAGAATACATAGATAGTTCACACCCATGTTTATAGTAGCATTAGTCACAGACAATCCAAATGTTTGAACAGGTAAATAAAAGGTAGCATATACATACAATGGAACATTATTTAGCCTTTAAAGGAATGATGAACCTTGATGACATTATGTTAAATCAGTCAGTCACAAAAGGACAAATACTGAAAAACACCGAGCCTACTGAGGGAGCACCAGAGAGGCCACTAATTCCGTTTGGAAGTATCTTTGAGCTCACTTGGACACCATGAACAAAGCTCACCCTCCTGAGTTAAAAATATATATATATGGACAAGAAGTTATCATTGAAATTAAATGGTGGCAGACATGTCCAAGGAATATTACGGGGATTTGATCTTTTCATGAATCTTGTGATAGATGAATGGTGGGCAACAGAACAATATCGGAATGGTTGGTAATACGAAGAAATAGTATAATCATGTTAGAAGCCTTGGAACGAGTATAAAGAATGGCTATGTTGATCAGAGAAATCAATTGCTTCCACATCTCCCCTCTCCACAGCACCTGTTTTACTACAATATAAAAATAGAGTCCTGCCCTAACTTGTTTGGCTCAGTGGATAGAGCATCGGCCTGTTAACTGAAAGGTCCCAGGTTCCATTCCGGTCAAGAACTTGTACCTTGGTTGCGAGCATATCCCCAGTAGGAGGTGTGCAGGAGGCAGCTGATGGATGTTTCTCTCTCATTGATGTTTCTAACTCTCTATCCAACCCCCTTCCTCTCTATGAAAAAATCAATAAAATATATTTTTAAAAAATAGAGTCCTGATCATTTTCACATTGAACTTTTGTATTGATTAAAAAAAAAAAAAGAGGACAAATACTATATGAGGTCACAGAGGAGTCAAATTCATAAGAGAGTAGAATGGTGGTTGCAGCTGTGTGGAGGGAGGAATGGAGAATTATTGTTTCTGGAGATGGATGGTGGTCATGTTTGCACAACAATATGAATGTACTTAATGTCGCTGACCTACACATTTAAAAATGGTTAATGTGGTAAATTTGATGTGTTATTTTGCCACATTCACAAAAAGATGTTAGAGTTGCAAATTATACTTATAGAAGGGATCATTGATCTGATGGGAGAGGTGAGAACTCTGAGAAAAAAAGTGAAAAACAAGACAGAGCCTGGTGGTTGTTGCTCGGTGGTTGACGACAACCTATAAATCAGGAGATCCTGGTTCATTCCTGGTCAAGGCACATGCCCCAGGTTTCAGGCTCAATCTCCAGTAGGGGGCGTGCAGGAGGCAGCTGATCAATGATTCTCTCTCAGCATTGATGTTTCTATCTCCTCCTCTCCCTTCCTCTCTGAAATCAATAGAATTTTTTTTGTAAAATGAAAGAAAAGCAAGAAAGAGGAGGAAAGTTAGAAAATGCCTACACTTAGGAGCAGAAGAAGAAAAAAGAATTTAGCCAAACCTCCCAAGACATTACATCTCTACCATTCAAACTTGTAGCCTGCAAGTTAAAAGAGAAAAATCTGAGTCCTGTTGATTATTCCTGAAATGTTCAGTGAGGCATTGAAATGTAAAGTTGCTGGAGGATGGAAAATGATGGTGTGATTTTAAATTACTTTCCAAGTTGTTGCAGTGGCATTTCTCTGAATGTGTTCTGAACAAATAACAGTAGCTACTTGGCAAGCAATGAGTTCTTAATGGCCATGGGCTTCTAGCCAGTTTTTCTCTCAGAGTCTGGAGAGAAAAATAAATACATCATAAGACATATTCACTTCAGTCAGTTGCAGGACGGTGATTCTGTGTGTGGTGTAGGAAGGATAAGTACATGTATGTATCTGAAGAGGAATACAAGACAAGGAATTATTTTTAGGCTTTCATTATAAAATGAAGTACCCCAATACCCATAGTCATGTTTACTTAGAAAAACTTCATCTAGAGAAATAGAAATATTAAAGTGGCTTGCAGGAGAAATAGTAATGATCCTTTCTTTGTCATTCCAATCAAGTATAGATCTCTACAAACAGCAAATAAGATTTTAGCATAAAAAAATGAAAAAAATAAGTCAATATGAAATGCAACAAAACTTGCCAGGAATACATCTCATAGTCTTATTATCAGATAGATCATATTCCCTCAGAAGTCACTTGTGAAGGTAATAGTTGTTTCTCAGGGAAGATACGACTAAATTGGTATATAGTTATAGATAAAAACTGGAATGATGGAAGGTTTTAAAATTTTATTTCCTTAATTATCTGGAATTACTACTAATATATCTGTTTTCATAGTGGGAAATCTATATTTAAATATAACTACTCTCCAAATTGATATTGCCATAAGTGATTTCATGAGCAGTTTCTAGATTTTCTCACTTTGTGAAATCTCTGATGCAAAGGACTTATAATAAACTGGTAACTAAATTTAAAACATTTTTAACTTCTAAAATTAATATTTTTTAACTTCAGAAAGTTATTTTTGCTAAACTAAGACTAAGATTAAGTACTTTGGGACCAGTTCACAGCCCAGGCATGTGCCCTGACCAGACTCTAACTGTGGCTTCCTAATTCATAAGTCAACACTTATAAGTATTAATATCTAAAGTTGGGATTGCCCTATGAAAGTGGCATGGGATTATTTTTGAAACATATAGGCTCACATTAATTTATATCCCTATCCTATCTAATAAAAAAAGTAATATGGAAATTGACCACACCTCCACACCCACAAGCCATGTTCACCAGCCAATCAGGAGCTAGTATGCAAATTAACCCAACCAAGATGGCTATGGCCACAGAGAGAGCCAAAGAGAGGCTTGGGTTGCCTCTGGCAATGAAGGAAGCCAAGCTTTCTGCACACTCTGGCAGGTCTAGGCCTCCACTTAAGGCAACAAAGTTTCATGGCTGTGCCCACAAAAGCCAGCAGAAGGCTTGGCTCTGCTCCAGGCTATGAAGTTTCAATTGTAGAATATAAATAAGTCCCAGATACCAAGGCCTCCGTTTGGGTCACTGGGGGGTGGGGGAATGGCCAGCCTGCAAACCACCACAGGCCCCTCACCCAGGCCACCCCACACCCCAAGGGAACCCCCACCCTGATCTGGGACACCCTTCAGGACAAACCAGCTGGTCTCCACTTATGCACCAGGTCTCTGTCCTTTCTAATAAAAGATAGACCATCACTCCAACACATAAGATGACGGCCCCTTTGTGGTCAAAAGATCCTGCCCCCATGTGGACACAAGATGGCCAGCAGGGGAGGATAGTTGGGAGGAACCAGGCCTACAAGGGAGGGCAGTTAGGGGTGACCAGGCAAGCAGAGGAGGGAAGTTGGGGGTGACTAGACTTGCAGGGAAGGGTAGTTAGGGGGAACCCAGGCTTGCAGGGAAGGGCTATTAGGGGTGACCAGGCATGCAGGGGAGGACAATTAGGGGCAAATAGGTTGGCAGGGGAGTGGTTAGGGTGATCAGGCTGGAAGGCAGAAGCGGTTAGGGGCAATCAGGAAGGCAGGCAGGTGAGTAGTTGGGAGCCAGCAGTCCTGGACTGTGAGAGGGATGTCCGACTGCTAATTTAGGCCCAATCTAGGTAGGTATACAAATTGATATATGTATGTAAATTAACCCAACTAAGATGGCTACGGCTTCAGAGAGAGCAAGAAGGAGGCCCCCAGTAGGATCAGGCCTAAACAGGCAATCCAACACCCCTCTAGGAGTCCCAGATTAGAGACGGAGCAGGCTGGGCTGAAGGACACCTACCGCCCGCCCCCCCATGCATGAATTTCATGCACTGGGCCTCTTGAGGTAAAATTCACATAAATTCTATCATTTTAAAGTAAACAATCAATGGCATTTAGTATATTCACAATGTAGTACAACTACCACCTCTAACTATTATCGAAATACTTTCATAATCTCCAAAGGAAATCTTATATCTATTAAGCTATTGCTCCTCATCCCCTATTTCCTCCACATCCTGGAATACATCAATATGCTCTCTGTCTCTATTTTGGATTTATTTTTAATTTTTATTTATTTTTAAAATCTTTATTGTTGAAAGTACGTATTACATATGTCAACTTTTCCACCCATTGACCTCTCCCACCCCATCCTTGTCCCCCATCACAGGCCTTCACCACTCTATCGTATTTCCATGGGTTATGCATATACGAGTTCATTGGTTGATCTCTTCCCACCTACCCCCATCTCCCCTGCCTTCTCTTTCCACTCACCACACCCTCCTCTACCTTCCCTCTGAGGTTTGATAGTCTGATTGATGCTTCTATGCCTCTGGGTCTATTTTTGTTCATCAATTAAGGTTGTTCATTTGATTCCACATATGTCCTCTGAATATCTCCTATGAATGAAATAATACAATATGTAACTGTTTGCCTCTGCCTTCTTTCACTTAGAATCATATTTTCTAGGTTCATCCTCATTGTATTATATATCAGTATATAATTTATTTTTCATTGTATGGGTATACAATACTTTATATGTCTAAAAAGGTACATGTTTACCATTTGAACAGCATGAAAGGTTCTACAGGGCATTATGCTAAGTGAAATAAACCAGTCAGAGAAAGATAAATATCACATGATCTCATTCATAAGTGGAATCAAATGAACAACCTTAATTGATGAACAAAAATAGACCCAGAGGCATAGAAATATCAATCAGACTATCAAACCTCAGAGGAAAGGTAGGAGAGGGTGTGGTGGGTGGAAAGAGAAGGCAGGGGAGATTGAGGTAGATGAGAAGAGATCAACCAATGAACTCGAATATGCATAACCCATGGACACAGACGATAGAGTGGGGAAGGCCTGTGATGGGGACAGGGGTGGGGTGGGAGAGGTCAATGGGGGGAAAAGTTGACATATGTAATACTTTCAACAATAAAGATTTTAAAAATAAATAAAAATTAAAAATAAATAGAAAAAAAAAGTACTTTGGGATCTTAGATTTTTTATCTAATATGAAGAAGTTGGGCCACACTGGGGACTGAGAACTGGTGGTGATCCATGGACTGAATTAAACTAACATATAATTTGTTAGAGCTGTACTATGCTTTGAAATAATGTTGAATTATTTGTAAACATAAAATGTTGGGAAATTTTACAAAAGGATCTGAATTTTGGGATTATTTTAGGAAGGAAAAAAAAAGAGGATCCAATAATCTAGAATCAAATCTTTGCATGGTACTACTAGGTCACAGAGTTCATTTGTGGCTTCCCCCATTTTCCAGATCACAATAGTCGCCATCTGGGTACTATTTAAAAAATATAAATTTCATATATTTAAATTACCTGCTTGACTCTGGTGACATAAGAAACCGATGACTGGATTAAAAAGCATAGAGATTGTATTGTTTCTTGGTGCTTAGATTTCAAAAAGTCTTGCTGAAGGGAAGGATCGTATTGTGTTTGGGATATCTGATATCTGAAGTGAATTGAGTTGACAGTAACTAAAATGACAATCCTAAATTCTCATTAGACTGAAGAGATCAGCCCCACAACCTAGTTTCCTGATATAGAAAAGGGAATTGTTTTTTCTACAGATAAATATTATTTATAACTAAACACAAATTGTCTAAAATAAGAAATGACAAGATATGGGAAAAGTGCAAAAATATGACCCATAACCGAGAAAAAAATAATAAAACCAGACTCTCAGCCCATGTGTTGGAACTAGCAGTCAAAAAATAACTACTATAAATATGTTAACAATATTGGATAAAAAGGTAGGTAAAATGAGCAAAGAGATGGAGAATTTCATCACAAACATAGAAACTTGAAAAAGAAAACTTAAAAAAATATTACAACATCCAAAACAAATAATTCAATGTATGAACTTAGTAGCAGACAGATATCACAAGGAAAAAAAAATTAGTGACCCCAACATAAGTCAATAGAAATTATCCAAACTAAAGAAAGAATAAAATTGTGAAGAAGAGACAAAAACCCAACAAAGAATCAGAGACCTTTGGGACAATATTAAATAATCCAGCACTTCGGAAGCTGGAATCTAGGAATGGAGGAGAGATTGGGGCAAGAAAAAGTTGAAGATATAATGGCCAAACTATTTCCAAAATTCGTGGAAGAAATTAACCCATATATCCAAGAATCTCAGTAAACTAGATAAATATTTTTTAAAAACTATGAAACTATACATAAAGACATCTTTTTATTTTATTTTTAAAATATATTTTATTGATTTTTTACACAGAGGAAAGGAGAGAGATAGTCAGAAACATCGATGAGAGAGAAACATCAATCAGCTGCCTCCTGCACAGCCCCCATTGGGGATGTGCCTGCAATCAAGGTACATGTCCTTGACCGGAATTGAACCTGGGACCTTTCAGTCCGCAGGCCGAGGATCTATCCACTCAGTCAAAGCAGTTTTGGCTAGAGATATCTTAAAAGCAGCCAGATTTGGAAAAGGGAAAATTATATTTAGGAGGACAAAAGAATGTTTGTTGACTTCTCATCAAAAAATATGGAAGCCAGAAAACAAGAATGGTATCTGGAAATAAACCTGTCAGGCTAGAATTCTACACCTTGTGAGAATATCCTTTAAAAATGAAAGCAAAATAAAAACAAGAAGAGATAATGTGTCCCTTGAAGACCTGTACTATGGAGAGATACTAAACCAAGTTTTTTAGGCTGAAGAGAAATGACGCCAAAAGGAAGCCTGGATCTGCAGGAATCCTTGAAAGAGCGGAGATGTGAACAAATATAAAAATACTATTTTTAAACATTTTATTTAGAAGAGTACTTACTAGCAAATATAATGGCAATGTATTATAATAGATGAGAAAAATATGTAAAATAATAGCAGAAGGGTAATAAATGGAACTATACTATAGTAAGTTTCACTGTTTATGAAATGGTATAATAAGGATAAGTTCAGAATGCATATTGAAATCGTTAGACTAGTAGCCACTCAAAAGAACACTTAAGAGGTATTACTAGAAAGACAATGGGGGGGGAATGGAATATTAAATAACCTTTAGTTAATTTTATTTAAAATTCATCAAAGGAAAAACAGAAATAAAGAACAGATGAGATGTTAAGAAATAGCAACCATTGAACCAGCCATACCAGGAGCTAATCCTATATAATAAAAGTTAACATGTAAATCAACCAAACAGCAGAACGACACGTTGGCTATGACGCACACTGACCACCAGGGGGCAGATGCTCAATACAGGAGCTGCCCCCTGGTGGTCAGTGCACTAACACAAGGGGAGGGCCACTCAGCCAGAAGCCAGTCTCACGGCTGGCGAGCGCAGTGGTTGTGGTGGCGGAAGTTTCTCCCACTTCTGCAGCAGCACTAAGGATGTCTAATTGCAGGAGCAGACCTAAATAGTCAATTGGACATCCCCTGAAGGCTTCTGGACTGCAAAAGGGCACAGGCCAGTCTGAGCTCTCCCATCCCCCAACCTCATGAGTGCAAGAATTTCATGCACTGGGCCTCTAGTTTAATATAAATGGCATAACACTCCAATAGAAATTATTGCACTAGATTTTTTTATAGTTCAGATTATTACAATTGTTCCTCTTTTTTCCCCTCCACATGGTTCCCACCCCACCCTCTACACTTACCACCCCCCACTGTCCTCATCCATTGGTGTACAATTTTTGTCCAGTCTTTTCCTGTACTTCCCCACACCCATTTCCTGCCGAGAACTGTCAATTCATTCTCTTTCTATGTCCCCGGTTCTATTATATTCACCAGTTTATTCTGTTCATCATATTTTTTATTCACTTGATTTTTAGATTTATTTCTTGATAGATATGTATTTGTTGTTCATAATTTTTATCTTTACCTTTTCCTTCTTCTTTCTCTTCTTAAAGAATACCTTTCAGCCTTTCATATAATACTGGTTTGGACTTGATGAACTCCTTTAGTTTTTTCTTGTCTGTGAAGCTCTTTATCTGACCTTTAATTCTGAATGATAGCTTTGCTGGGTAGAGTAATCTTGGTTGTAGGTTCTTGCTATTTCTCACTTTGAAAATTTCTTGCCACTCCCATGCATAGTTTCTGTTGAGAAATCAGCTAAAAATCCTATGGTTGTTCCCTTGTAGGTAAGTAACTGTTTTTCTCTTGCTGCTTTTAATATTCTCTCTTTGTCTTTTGCTCTTGGTATTTTAATTATGATGTGTCTTGATGTGATCCTCTTTGGATTCCTTTTGTTTGGGGTTTTGTGCACTTCCTGGACTTGTATGTCTATTTCTTTCACCAGGTGGGGGAAGTTTTCAGTCATTTCTTCAAATAGGTTTTCATTATCTTGGTCTCTCTCTTCTTCTTGGAACCCCCATAATTCAGATGTTGGTACGCTTGAAGTTGACCCAGAGGCTCCTTATACTATCTTCATATTTTTGGATTCTTTTTGCTTTTTGTTTTTCTGGTTGGGTGTTTTTTGCTTCTTTGTATTTCAAATCTTTGACTTGATTCTTGCGATCCTCTAGTATGCTGTTGGATCTTTGTATATTATTTTTTATTTCAGTCAGTGTATGCTTAATTTCTAGTTGGCCCTTTTTCATATCCTTGAGGATCTCACTAAATTTATCAACCTTTCCTAGAAAGTTCTTGAAAAATCTTATATCCGTGGTTTTGAACCCTATATCTAGTCGTTTGCTTTCCTTCATTTCTTTCATTTGTGATCTGTTTCTTTGTCTCCACATTTTGGCTGCTTCCCTGTGTTAATAGTGTGGCTTTGTGTGCTAGGTGTCCTATAGGGCCCAGTGGCTCAGCCTCCCCAGTTACCTGAGGTGGACACTCTTGGTGCATCCCTTTGTGGGCTGTGTGCACAGTCTTGTTGTAGTTAAGCCTTGATTGTTGTTGGTATCACTGGGAGGAATTGACCTCAGGCCAATTGGCTGTAAGGATCAGCTGTGTCTACGCTGGGAGAACTTATGTGACAAGACTTGCTTTAGTGGGGCTTTGGTGCTCACCAAGTCTGCCCCCTGAGTGTGTCCCTTATGGATCTGAGGAGTTGTAATCTGGATAGTCCCACTCTGACCACTCAGTACACTGGCTCTTGGATCTCCAAGGAGGTGATAATTTAGCCTCTGCCTGAGGCCACCCAGCAGGAGCTACAGAGAGATCTGCAGATGCCTCTTCTTTGTTTGGGTTTTGGAGGTGCCCAGATGAGGCCCAGCTGTGAAGCAATGCAAACTGCTGTGGGGCCTTTGGCCTTCTTTTGGATGTTCTGGGTCTCACTGACTCAGTTTGTTAGGTAAGTTTAGAATTCAAAGAACCAGGCCATTCATATGCAAAAGCCTCTGCACTCAGCTTGGATGGGGCAGAGTCTCAGGGCAGAGCAATCAGCAATGGCTTTGTGGGGTGAGATCTCAGGGCATAGCAAACAAAGATGGCTTTCCATTAGCCCTGCCTTAAAAAGCCCCTGGGTCTCAGTGTCCTGTGGTAATCATTGCAAGCACCTCTGAGAAAGCCACCCTCAAGTTTTGCCTGCTGCCAGACAGTCCAGTTTCTCTCCATATGAGTCTGGGTCCCCAGATTCTTGCCAGGAACTGGAGTTCAGAGCAGTCGGGAGCTTTTGTCTCTCTCTTGGTTGAGAATGCCAGCCGAATACTCAGTTGCCAGCCTTCTCTGTGCACTCGCCTCCACATCTCTGCCTTCTGCAGCTTCTGTAAGTCTCATGTGATTTTCTCTTTCCTTCTTGTTGTAGAATTTCCAATCAGCCAGCCTTCCTGTGGTTCTGGATGTCTGTTTTGTCTTATAGTTGCAGTTTTGAAATTGTTGTTCGAGGCAGCAGTTTAGGTGTTTATCTATACCACCAGCTTGGTTTCTCTCCATTGCACTAGATTTTAAGGATAAGACTCAACTAAATGGTGTTTATAAAACACAGTAAACACATAAAGACACAAATAGATTTAAAGAAAAAAGAATGAAAAAATATAATATGAAAATACTAATACGTTATAAATAAGTGCAAAATTATGCAGAAAATTATATAAAATTTAGTATAAAAAATTAGATAGTCTACAGTAATTTAAAACTGTCAGGAGACAGCTATAATATAAATATACAGAGAATCAATTATAAAAGCCTTAGAAATGATAAGATTTGTGACCAGTTTTAAAAGAAAAGAGAGCCAAAACTGGTTTGGCTCAGTGGATAGAGCGTCAGCCTGTGGACTGAAAGGTCCCGGGTCGATTCCGGTCAAGGGCAAGAACCTTGGTTGTGGGCACATCCCCAGTAGGGGGCGTGCAGGAGGCAGCTGACCGATATCTCTCTTTCATCGATGTTTCTAAATCTCTCTCTCTCTCCCTTCCTCTCTGTAAAAAATCAATAAAATATATTTTTAAAAAAAGAAAAAGAAAAGAGATATACAAATATCAATTGGTATAATTTCGGTTATACTAACAGAAAATGTAATTCAAAATGGCTTAAAAAAAATAAAGATGGCCGAAATGGGTTTGGCTCAGTGGATAGAGTGTCGGCCTGCGGACTGAAAGGTCCCAGGTTCGATTCCAGTCAAAGGCATGTATCTTGGTTGCAGGCACATCACTAGTGGGGGACGTTCAGGAGGCAGCTGATTGATGTTTCTCTCTCAAGGATGTTTCTAACTCTCTATCCCTCTCCCTTCCACTCTGTAAAAAATCAATAAAATATATTTTTTAAAAAATAAATAAAGATAATTTATTGGCTCATTTAACTGGAAAAGCCTGGGGAATATTTCAGGCAAATTTTTATTAGACTTGAACTCTGTATTTCCCTGATTTTTACAGGTCTAATCTCCTCCACATGAGCTTCATTCTGAGGCTGACTTCCCTCATGGAAGCAAAATGATTATTACAAGAGGTCTTCTCTCAAAGGCCCCTTCCCAGTATCAAACACTTGTACTTCATTCTGATTGGTGCAATCTTAACCAGTCTCTGAGGCTAGGAAATTTTTCAATGACTGATTGGTCTAGGCCTGGGTTACTAGCCATTCCTGAACCAATCACTGTGGCAAGATGGTATTTGTTAGGAAGAATGCTTCTTTCCCATTTCTAATGTAACTTCAGTTACTGTTACTCCAGCCTCTCATTTGATAAGGCAATTTTGTAAAGACTAACAGAATGCTCTGTTCAGCTCTGCCCTTCCTTTTCAGAGCCTATAATGGGTCTTTAAATCTGCATAACTTGGTGTTGAGTATTAATAAGTTCACTTAATTAACAAATCTGAGCCATATGCCCTATCTTGGCCTCAATGACAATAAAAGTGCTCTTAGGACCATCATATTTACTCTTTGCTTTATTTTTCAAGTTGTTTAGTACCTAAGCCAAGAACAGGTTCCATTTACTAGGGATTTCCTTGAGCTCTCAAAATAAATTCATCAAGCCCTAGCTGTTTGGTTCAGTGGATAGAGGATTAGCTTGCAGACTGAAGGGCCCCAGGTTTGATTCTGGTCAAGGGCACATGCCCAGGTTGTGGGCTCGATCCCCAGTAGGGGATGTGCAGGAAGTAGCCAATCAATGATTCTCTCTCATCATTGATGTTTCTATCTCCCTTCCCCTTCCCCTTCTTCTCTGAAATCAATAAAAATACATTTAAAAAACCACATCTCATTGATGGGTTTATGCAATTGAAGCCTACTTTTAGAGCTTGCAGGAGGGTCCACACCACCCAAAGCACATGACTGCTCCAACAAGGAAGAGTGGGTTCCCCAAAGTCTAGGTGCTATCAGGATGAGGGAAGAACCCCAAAAGATGCTAAGAAGACAACCACAGGATACCCACTTAATATGGTTTCGTTGATTATCTTTCTGGCTGTTATGTGTGTGTTTTTTGTCAGTTGGTCAGTAAATATGCTCACAGATTTAATGTCTGCTATGTACTTTAAAGAGACACAATTTTGTCAATTATTCCTCCATAAAGCTGGGAAAAAAATAAAACAAAATGTTTTCTTAAAAGGGGGAACTCATAAAAGCAAATTTTTAATTATATAAAGTACATGTATTATTTTACAACTAGTGAAACCACATCTATGAAGATCATGTTATTTTAACCATGCACGTATCTGTTGATTGACACCATGAAATAGCTCATATCTCTCAAAAACTTTGCTTTACTTTTTAAAAAATATATATATTTTTATTGATTTCAGAGAGGAAGGAAGAGGGAAAGAGAGATAGAAACACCCATGATGAGAGAGAATCATGGATCAGCTGTCTCCCACTGAGGATCAAGCCCACAACCTGGGCATGTGCCCTTGGCCAGAATTGAACCTGGGACCTTTCAGTTCACAGGCCAATGCTCTATCCACTGAGCCAAACTAGCTAGGGCTGTTTTACTTTTTATCATGCCAAAAATCACAACTCAAGTTAAATTTTCATGTATCTAATAAGACTTCAACTATTGTGTATCCTTTTTCAAGGATGTCGTTTTAGCCAAAGGAGTATGCAGAAATCCTCAATTCAAAAATACTTTGATACCAGCGACCATTTGTTTACATCGTAAATAGTAGCCAGCTAAAAAACTTTGACAGCGTAATTTCAGCTTGACAACAATGGAGGCAAGGCAGCAGGCTACCCTGCATGATCCATAAAGCTGACTCTTGTACAATGTACGAGCCGCTTGATCTTTGAGTAATCACAAAAGAGAATTCAGAAAGAAGAGGAATTCATAACAAGAGAATAACGCTTTGCAAAAAAGAACCTGTTTTTGGATTTTTGAAAATGACTAAAGTATTTTAATGGGGCTCTTTTAGTGCCTCTTTCTGCTTGCCTATCAAATATTGATGGGTCTTCTTGACTGAGAGAATCAAAACTCATTAAACTCATTATGTCTTACTTGATGAAATAAAAATAGGCGGAAAGATAGACTTGCTATTATAAAAAAAGAGAAACAATGGAAAGTATGGAAATTGGGTTTCCAAATATCAATCCTAATTTGTGCATTCCTGAGCAATTTTCGGCTAGATAGCAGCTCCCTACTCCTCTTGTCATGAGCCATCCTCTGCTGAGAATTCCCAGGGCGTCCAGAATCTATCACTCAATACCATCTAGTTCATTAGTGCCTCCAAGGTTAAACTTTGTGGCTTCCATTTCCATTGTCTTCATATTTCCCCCAAGATATGAGTGTTGACTTTTGTTTTATGATTACACCCAAATTTTATCTATCCTTCATTGTCTTTGGAAGGATTCCACACTGAGTGGCCAGATTATTATGATCTCTGATAGCATAATAATCTGGCCACTCAGTGTGTCTGTGTGTGTGTGTGTGTGTGTGTATTAGAGGCCCGGTGCATGAATTCATGCACAGGTGGGATCCAGCCAGCCTGGCCAGGTGGAGGGGACATGAGCAGTTTGTCAGCTTGCTTGCTTGTCCAACTCTTGGTTGAGGGGATAACTTGCATATTAGCCTTTTGTTGTATAGGATATACACTGAGTGGCCAGATTATTATGCATTCAGAGATCATAATAACCTGGCCACTCATTCAGTGTATAAGCACAGAGAAGTCAGTCAAATGCCCATCGGAAGATACAAACCTTTCTGGTTTTTAGATGAAGGAAATGCTATAATGAGAGGAAAGTAAAACACGACTGAGGTAATACCTTGTTTTAGTAACCAGGCATATGTGAACGGGTAAATTATTCAGCCTGCTCCTCCGTGATGTTTGTTCTTTGGTCTCAGGTAGATTCTTCCTTTATGGATCAATAATCAGCTAAAAAGTTGAAGGGAACTTTCTACAGATTTCTACAGCTTTCTTTTTGAACAGGTACTATGTCCTATGAAGTCTAGTCACCTTGGTCTCCTCTACATCTGAATACTGTCTCCTTACCTCAGGGTGACTGCTGGCCTTTGTCTGCACTGTGTCTTGGAAATTCTCTGCAGGCAATAAGCTGGGCCAATTATACAACTCACCTCATTGCTTCTCTCTGCTAGTTCTTCACACACACACACACACACACACACATGCTTCTAAATCTCAGAGTTCTCCAGGGCTAGTCCTTGGACTTCTTCTCTTTCTATTCTGTGCTCACTCTTTTATGAGTTCCCCTTCATCACCTGGCTTTAAGATCATCATTATAATCATGACTCCTTAATTTACTTCTCCAATCTGGATCTCACTTCAGAATTTCAAACTTACTTTTTCAAATTGCCTTCATGATGTCCTCACTTTGATGTCTAATTGTCATCTTAAGCTTAAGAGAGCCTAAATTTGCTCCTTCTACATTGGCAATCTGTTTTCTCCTAAATGCTTGGAGAAAGACCTTGGTATCTTCCTTGACCCTTTTCTTTCCCTTGCTCCTCAGATTCAGTTTGTCAGCAAATCCTGGCCATTCTCCCAAGTCAAATACAAAAATTCAGTGCTTCTCCCCACTCCCATTAACCCTATCCTGGTCCAAGCCACCATCATCTCCTACCTTGCTTAATTTAACAGAACCTTAATATCCCTGCTTCTTTCAGCATATCAGCCAAATTCATCCCAATTAGTCACTCCTCTGCTCAAAATCCTCCAAAGATTTCCCAGAATCAAAGCCCAAGTCCTTACTACAACCTACAGAACACACCCATCCCCACTCTGAACTCCCTCTCCCCCATCCATAGACACACTTATTCTATTCCAGTCACTCTGCCTCTTTATTGTTTCCCAACTATTTCAAGCATGTTCCCATCTAGGTCTTTGCACTTGGTGCTTCCTCTGTTTGAAATTCTCTTGCCCCAGCAAGCCATATGGTCAGTTCCTCACATTCTCTTCAAGTCTTTATCCGAAAGTTACTTTTTCAGTTAGAACTTCTCAACTTATGTCAATATCTATATATTTTACATACATTTCCTTATTTAATCCTCAATATCCTTATAAGGAAGGTACTATCAACTACAAATGAGGAAAATGAAAGAGAAGTGAAGTGAATTGCTCAAGGACATATTGCTAGTAATTGTAGAGCATGCAGACTGATTCCAGAACCTTCAATATATCCTATTTATATTTATCCTATATATAGGTGTTTGACCTACATATGTATATATGTTTATCAAATATATATCACATATATGTGAGCATCTATGTATATATGAACATAGACATAGACATAGACATAGACATAGACATAGACATAGACATAGACATAGATATAGATATAGATATAGATATAGATATAGATATAGATATAGACATAGATCTATGACCAAATATAGCTGTTTCTAACCTCCAGATTGCAGGGACTGGTAGAGACTGGAAGTAGTATGATGCATGATTCAGCTGGCATTTACAGAGTGTCTGCTCTGTGTTGGGCATTGTAATGAATGCTGAGGATGTATAAATATCAGGTGTAGTGACTGTCATCAACAACCTCACAAATGGGAACAGGGAAAAAGACAGGCATCTAGAAGCTGCCTGGGGAAAGAACGAGGCAGCGCCCATGACAGAAATGATGAAGGAAGATTCTGATTCAACACAAGGAAGTGTCCCTAATGGTCAAAGTTGTCTGAAAGGGAACGGCCTGCAGTGTGGAGTCCCTCTCGAAGGAGTTATCCCAGCAAACATGTGGAGACAAGCTGACCTGTTATTGTAAGAAGGGATTCACTCAAGCATAGCCTGGCTGGTCAGCCACCAGGCAGGCCACTCCTCTGGGCTGGAGTTCTCTGAGAAACTTTTCCAGGAGGTGACTATTTTGCAGAGATGTGTGTAAGGCTGAGTGAGGGGACCACAAGAACTCTGATGCATCGAGGGACTATTACAAGCCTTTTCCAGGAAGTTACCTTGGGGAACCCGGTTAAGAGCTGAACCTTGGAAAAGAAGATCTCAGGGAGAAGGGGAATCTAGAGAACACCACCAGAAACAGTCAGTGCACCGAGGCTTCTCTCCCCTGGGCCTGGGCTGGGGTCTGCAATGCCACTCATTCACCACAGCCAGAGGGAAGCCAGAGGCAAGAAGCTGCAGGTGACTCCATTCATAGAGGAAATAATAATACAATCCACAAAGGCCGGCGTCTGCCGGGCACCACGCAGGACAGGGGAGGGTGGGCATGGATCTAGAGAATGGAGAAGCAAAAAATTCTTTCTGGCGAGTGTAAACATGAATGATTTGGGAAGTGCATCTCCACGATGAGAGAGGAGTGTGGAGAAAATTGCAGTGGAACTGAAAATCCGGCTCTTGCCTTCTCCCATCTTCCCGTTGCAGCATCCCTCCTGCGCGGCTGCTCCACGCTCTGCCTGCCCCCTGAGTCTGAGGGGTGACCCAGAATGGTTGGGTGCCTGGTCTCCGCACAGCTTTCCCGGGACAAAGAGGCTAGGCTGGGGCATCGTCCCGCCCCGCCTATGCGCTGGTGCCCGCGTGGCCTGCCCGGTCCTGCCCGTCCCCTACCCGCCCCCCCAGGGGGGGTGGCCTGGACCAGTCAGGATGCCCTGGCTGCCAGACCAGCAGAACTTTCCACGTGGGCAGAGGCGTTGCCATTCAAAAGGGGCGAGGATTGAAGGCGGAACCATCCTCCCTCCGGGTCCACCCACCCACCGCCCCTCTCCCTCCCAGACCCAGCAAAGGACACACACACACACACACACACACACACACACAAACTTTTGCCACACTATTAATATATTCGCGTTTCCTCCCACTTTCCCAATGGGCTACCAGCTGCAGAACTCCTGAATAGAAAGCTTAATTGTGCTTTGTCATGCAGAGTACCTCGATTTTCTATGGAAGGTTACAAAGGCCCATTGGAAGTATTTCTTTCTCAATG